>OZ005741.1:110114096-110421596 GCA_963930735.1 Dioctria linearis
CTAATAAATTCATAGCATACATTACCGGAAAATATCTCAGACCCTGAGGAAATCGAGACAATTTTAAAAGACTATCATGACTCCGCGTTTGGTGGTCACCAAGGAGTAATGAAAACTTATAAAAAAATAAAGAAAAAATATAAGTGGAGAAATATGCTCAGTTCCATCAGGAAATATATTCGAAAGTGCCCTAAATGCCAAAAAATGAAGGCTAGCCCAGAGTATCGTATGCCAATGGTCATAACAGATACTACCCTAATTCCATTCGAAAAAGTATATTTGGATATCGTAGGTCCTCTTGAAGAAACCCATTCGGGAAATAAGTACATTTTGACATTCCAGGATAATCTAACGAAATTCATAGATTGTTATGCCCTTGCCAAATAGCGAAGCGGAAACGGTAGCAGGAATATTTTTCGAAGAAATAATTACTCGCTACCGCATTCGTAAAAATTAGTAACTGATCAGGGCTTCAATTTCTTAAGCGATCTTTTTAAACGTGTCTGTAAACTCGTAAAAGTGAAAAAAATGCAGACTTCCGCTTATCATCCGCAATCCAACGGCGCACTGGAACGAACACACAGACCCCTAGTAGAGTACTTAAGAGCTATTGTGTCTGAAAATCCAAAGGCTTGGGATCGATTCCTGAGAACTGCGGCTTTTGTATACAATAACAGCCCACATGATGGCACTAAGCTCACGCCAATGGACTGTCTGTTTGGATTCACCGCAGATGTTCCCTCTAACCTTAAAAGAGAGCCAGAGCCCATTTACAACCACGAGAGTTACTACCACCTTCTTAGGTACAAAATACAAAAAATCTACTGAAAGCCAAGGAAAAGTCAAAAGTTGTTACTATGATAGCCAGTCACGTCCGGTAACATTCAAAGCAGGAGATGAAGTATTATTAAAAAATCCCGCTAAAAAACACAAGCTTTTCCAGATATGGCTAGGACCATATCTCGTGGTACAAGCTTTTACGCCTTTTAATACAGTCATACAAATCGGTGAAAGAAGAGTAACCGTACATAATAATAGGTTGAAACCATTTCACGAATAATGACTAATCTTCAAGGAAGGGATTACAATTGCATTTACGATAAAAAAAATAAGGGAAAACAATTTTTAAGAAAAGAGAATAATTAAACATATCAATAATTCATGTTGAACAGAATCCAATTACACGTACCCGTCATCTACAGGTAGTTTAACCATTTCAAATGTACATATAATAGAACTATGTAAACAAGATTGAAGATGTGAATTATAGAACATTTATAAACACATATGTATATGTATTAGAAATAAAAATACCATACCTATTTATAGATAAATCTAAGCTTTAACATATAAAGAATTTTTAAGTAAATGAAAACATATATGTATAAGCACATATAAAGAATTTTTAAGTAAATAAATGAAAACATATATATAAACACATATAAAGAATTTTTAAATAAATAAAAACATATGTATAAACACATGTAAAGAATTTTAAGCAAATAAAGAAAAAAATATATGTATAAACACATATAAAGAATTTTTAAATGAATGAAAACATATGTATAAACACATATAAAAAATTTTTAAATGAATGAAAACATATGTATAAACACATATAAAAATTTTTTAAATGAATGAAACCATGTGTATAAACACATATAAAAAAATTTTAAATTAATGAAAACATATGTATAAACACATATAAAAATTTTTTAAATAAATAAAAACATATGTATAAACACATATAAAGAATTTTTAAGTAAATAAAGAAAAAAAACATATGTATAAACACATATAAAGATTTTTTAAATGAATGAAAACATATATATAAACACATATAAAATTTTTTTAAATGAATGACAACATATGTATAAACACATATAAAAATTTTTTAAATGAATGAAACCATATGTATAAACACATATAAAGAATTTTTTTTAATTAAATGAAAACATATGTATAAACACATATAAAGTATTTTTAAATAAAGGAAAACATATGTATAAACACATATAAAAAACGTTTTAAATGAATGAAAACATATGTATAAACACATATAAAGAATTTTTTTTCAAGTAAATGAAAACATGTATAAACACATAAAGAATTTTTAAGCAAGTGAATGAAAACATATGTATAAACACATATAAAAATTTTTTAAATGAATGAAAACATATGTATAAACACATATAAAGAATTTTTAAATAAAGGAAAACATATGTATAAACACATATAAAAAACTTTTTAAATGATTGAAAACATATGTATAAACGCATATAAAAATTTTTTATATAAATAAAAACATATATATAAACACATATAAAAAATTTTTAAGTAAATAAAAAAAACATATGTATAAACACATATAAAGATTTTTTAAATGAATGAAAACATGTGTATAAACACATATAAAAAAATTTTAAATGAATGAAAACATATGTATAAACACATATAAAATTTTTTTAAATAAATAAAAACATATGTATAAACACATATAAAGAATTTTTAAGTAAATAAAAAAAAAACATATGTATAAACACATATAAAGATTTTTTAAATGAATGAAAACATGTGTATAAACACATATAAAAAAATTTTAAATGAATGAAAACATATGTATAAACACATATGTATAAAAAAATTTTTAAATGAATAAAAACATATGTACAAACACATATAAAGAATTTTTAAGTAAATAAAAAAAAACATATGTATAAACACATATAAAGATTTTTTAAATGAATGAAACCATGTGTATAAACACATATAAAAAAAATTTAAATGAATGAAAACATATGTATAAACACATATAACAATTTTTTAAATAAATAAAAACATATGTATAAACACATTAAAGAATTTTTAAATAAATAAAAAAAACATATGTATAAACACATATAAAGATTTTTTAAATGAATGAAAACATGTGTATAAGCACATATACAAAAATTTCAAATGAATGAAAATATATGTATAAACACATATAAAAAAATTTTTAAATGAATAAAAGCATATGTATAAACACATATAAAGATTTTTAAGTAAATAAAAAAAACATATGTAGAAACACATATAAAGAATTTTTAAATGAATCAAAACATGTGTATAAACATATACAAAAAAATTTTAAATGAATGAAAACATATGTATAAACACATATAAAATTTTTTTAAATAAATAAAAACATTTGTATAAACACATATAAAGAATTTTTAAGTAAATAAAAAAAAACATATGTATAAACACATATAAAGATTTTTTAAATGAATGAAAACATGTGTATTAAACGCATATAAAAAATTTTTAAATGAATGAAAACATATGTATAAACACATATAAAAAATTTTTAAATGAATGAAAACATATGTATAAACACATATAAAGAATTTTTAAATAAAGGAAAACATATGTATAAACACATATAAAGAATTTTTTTTAAGTAAATGAAAACATATGTAAAAACACATATAAAGAATTTTTAAGCAAATGAACGAAAACATATGTATAAAACACATATGCACACATCCATACACGCGGCGCGTGTAAGGGTATGTATGTGTGCATATGTGGGTGTGGGTGTATGTGTGGTGTGTGGGTGTGTGTGTCGCAGCCCTGGGTGCGACCTCCCCCTCCACCTCCCATCTCCCACTATTAGTATTTGGTTATATAGGGTGGTATTACAGTATCGGCGTAAACGCTTTTTGTATTTCATGAATTGACTAAAAATTTCAGACACATAATGAAAAAGGGGTGAAAAAGGGTCAAAACCATTACATTATTTGCCTACTCTCTATGAAGTGTCTAGACTGTTCGTGAAATGCTGAGTTACGTCAAATATCTACGACATATATACGTAGGAATTATTAAAAGAAATATATGTATAGTATGCACATGTAATAGAAATGAACATAACATAGCAGTAATACTAATAATCTAGAAAAATAACAGATATAAATTTGTAAATCATGAGATAGGTCAATTATTGTAGTATTACTTATACCGCCACTCGACATTATGTATAAACATACATATAAAATCACTAAAAGTTTATTTCTCGAACCATGTTCCAATGCATTATTCCTTTTCCAAGAATAGTACATTTTTTTTTAAAAGGGGGAGTTTTGTTACATACATACCTCCACCCACAATTTTAAGTAAGCATAGTAACATATGTACATACATACCTCCGTCAATTATCAAAGAAATGCTAGCAAACGCAAGCATACATATTTTCATCATTTTTCAATGAACATAGATGCCTACAGCGTTTTCATTGAATTATAATTCCACTCGTTGCTGACCTTCCCCAATTACTTAACAAGTTGAGGAAATAACTAAGGTAGTCGAATGACGCAATACCCTGCGAGCAAGAATTCGCACGTTGTAATACGATAACCTTGCGCCAGCGGTAGAACCCATGTGACCAAATTATGGTTCACGATTTGTATATGAAGAAATTGATATTTATGTAGGTATGTATGTAAATCATGAATGTGACGATGAACGAGCAACAAGCGGTTAGCGTTTGGCAAGATTTATGTATGTACGTATGTAACAACAAATGCGATAATGTACTAACAAAAATTCAGCACGATTCTAGTCAGAGTAAAATATATGTATGTATGTACGGAAGCGACGAGTGCCGCGATTTAATTTATAAACAGAAATAAATGAAATGCATATGACCTAACACTTTGTACTATTGTATACAAAATGTTGGGTCGGAAGTATCTTACAGTTTCCGTATTAATAAGATTACTCTTGTCTAAATAAGCGAGGAAATTGAAAAATAAAGTGCAGTCGAATTGAGTTTGTTTAATTAGGAGTTGTGCTTATACAAGCTACTCCATACTAATACCAGGAGTTATGCTTATACAAGCTACTCCATACTAATACCAGGAGTTATGCTTACACAAGCTACTCCATATACTAATACCAGGAGTTGTGCTTTAACAAGCTACTCCCTACTAAGACCAGGAGTTATGCTTCAATAGCTACTCCACGCAGCTACTATCACACTAAAGCTACTACAGTCGCTACCGGGAAGAATAAAAGCAGTACGGCAGAGATAACAACAAATTAACTCAAACGGTTTCTTCGCAAAGAAACCACAACAAGTTTCTGTAGGATATATTCTTACATAACATGCAGCTATAGAGACGTCGATCTCTTTAAGGAATCTTCCTCATGTTGGGCCATAACACTTGAACATATCTCTCGTATTGGCTCTTGTACACATCTAACAAGGGAGATGTAAAGTGGGTGAAAAAGGAGAATTTGAATTGAATCTAACATTCTAAATAATAGTTTTATTCATGGAGTCAACAATCACGTCATTGTAAAGTAGTGAAGGAATAGAGGAACTGCTGAAATTGATCCTGATAGTTTTGACCTTGGACGAGAAACCTTTGTTGCCTTTGCGTCTTGCCAATATTCTAACGTTCTGGTCAAAAAGAAATTTTTCTCTTTGGATAGTGTTTCAGTTCTGGACATGGATGCAATTGATAGGTGCGAAAAGCAGATTATTTCGCTTTTATTGCTTGATTGTACTTATCGTTAAACCAAAAGCGATTTTGCTGTTGTTAAGATCTGCTGTGTAAATACTGTATGTATTCACGCATGCCTAAGACTTAGAATTGTACTAAATTCAAATGTGCATTCATCAACATCCGTTAATACAAAACAGACCGACCAATCGAATTCTCTGGGATACTCATCGAGACTTTCCCAATCTGCAGATTTATTTTGTTTTTATTTAACGTTTCGGCTAAGTATTCTATAAAACGATGACATTTTACGAAATAATAAAAAAAAATTATTTAAAAATTAATCTCTTGCTTTAAATGTATTAACATTCACTACAACAATGCACAATGACTTCTTCGTCGTTGTGTGTAGTTTCGCTGAATTTCTTCAATTACGAGATATAAGAAGCCGTCTTTACATGGAAGGCTTATCAAAGACCCTTTGGCAGCTGTTTTCAATTAAAACAAATCTTCCATCGCGTTAACATGAATAGGCTCTGTCTTGCTTCAAACACCTCGACCAAAGCGACGCTTCTGTACAGGTATCCGCGCTTCCTGTTTTCGCTATAAACTTTAACACGCATGACCAAAGGCCAAGATGCTACCTAGGGCCTGCGTTCCTAAATGTATCATATTGAACGCTTCCAGAAATTGTTACGTTTTTTACAAAAGGTGCAGTAGAATCGATATGAATCATTTTGTTAGGAAAAATTCAGAAGATCTACTGCAATTTCTTTTTAATGAGCTTAAGGGGGGGGGGGGGGGGGGGGGGCTTAGCTGGATCCGCCCCTGGGTGGTATTACACTATTGGCGTAAAGGCTTGTAGCATTTCATTAAGTGGCTAAATATTTCAGACACTTCGTGTAAAAACTCCTTAAGCGAAAACTGTTACACGATAATTTCATTTCATTTCATGAAGTGCCTAGACATTTTCATGAAGTGTTGAGTTACATCAAGTGTCTACGACATATATATATGAGGTCTGGCTCATGTAATTGGGTACAACTTTTGGTACGGGGTCGAATAAATGATTGTACGGAGACGGGAATAGATTTTAGCCTCCGTCCAAGATGCACAAGCTCTTGAGTAGTGGATATGTCCGTTAACCCCAACTGTGCTTCATAAAAAGGACTCATGTTTCTTGTTAATATCCTCAGCTGTTTTGCCTCTGTAAAGGAAATGCTAAGTTTAGCGAATAAACTGGTTATAACTGCATGTAAGAACCAATACTTTCGTCTTAACCCTACGTTCTCTCTTTTATTTCATCGAGGAGCCTGTCAAAAGCGTCGAGAATACTTTACAAGCCATGAAACAGACCCCCTCCCTACCACATGCGAGGCCCAACGGAGTCCTTACATTCTAAAATTTTTGCAGTGTTCTTATGTAAAACTGACAAAAGTTTGATTTGAAGAGCTCCTCCGCCCTAAACTACTCTTCATACAGACAAATGGTGTTCTGATAATCTTAATCTTGCTTTCTTATTTTTCGAACCGTAATAAATTGTTCATACCTTTCCTAACAAAATTATTTAAAAAGATTTATCTTAACCAAATGACTACGATTCCCCAAACAAAAATATTCAGCTGAGTAATCATTGTAATGTCGCTGCGCCGTCATGGGATGCTGTGGGCTGATGATATCCAATGTAGCTGCGTACAGATTCGGATTCCGGCTGCACATACACACATGTAATTATCACTCAGCTGAGAGGCATTAAGCGTAAAATGATAAAGTTATATTTGTAATCAAAACTATTTTATTATTTTGATAAGTAAGGTATATAGGAAGTGTAGTCTTGTGAAGGTAAGGAACCAAGCTTTAAATTACTAGAAGACTATTTTCCTGTATTGATAGTAGTTTAGGCTCTATAGCATATATTAGGTCAATGTTTGGCACTTTTCAATAAGTATCAATATAGAACATTTTAGAAAACGGACTAACAACGCATATATATAGATTTCTGTGTCATGGCTTGGGAAGGATTTTCGAGGGTTTTGAGCCTGTCATCATAATCAGAGGCAAGTATTCCTTCGATAGCTCTATTAAGCTTTCTCCCACGGCCCGTGGTTTTATGGGCTTGGCCAGGCCAGTCCGGACGAGGTTACCTTTCCAAAATGCCGTTTGAAGAAATTATGGTTATTTCTGCAGCCAGTTTTGTATGAAGATATGACACGCTCGTTCGGACCACCACGGGCCACCACGGGCCCCCACTTGCACCTGCACGCTCACGCCGCACTATTGAAGTTACTGTCACAAAATGGATCGAACATGCCATCACAGGCGAGCTAGCGCCACCTCAGACTAGACCCTTTTCACGGCACGTTGGCCTATAATCCGCCGTAACCCTCACAAGAAAACAGTTCAATGGTTGACGTTTTTCACCGAAAAATGGAAATAGCACTTGCAAATGTTTTTGTTTTTTTTAGGATGTTGCCAAAGCTCAGGGGATACCCTATTATACCATAGCCTTGGAAGGAAAGACAGAAGGGGTAGGGAATTGAGGATTTTTGGGTTAAGACAAGTAAGTAACGGCGTACATTACGTTTGAATGTTTGGGGCTCAACTGATAATTCTACAGCTTAACGATTTAACTGCAACTGATCAGCAATTATCGGATGCATGAAGCCATCCAGCTCAACATAGCGATCCTCCAATTTTTGCAGCTGCATAAAATTCATAAAATTTATTAAAATTTGGTTTTGTCTTTTTGTTTTTCAGATCTCTGACGCAGAATGTCACATACATGAACTCGTACATACATACATGAACTGCGATATCCAAAAAGCTCATTAAAGCTTTCGAAAAGACACAATCAAAAAACTTCTTCGGCCATTATTTAGAGACCTCCTAGAGCGCTTATTAGCAGCAGCATTGAAGCGCTGCCTCTGCGGACATGCCTATTTTAAAAAGCAATGAACTGGGATAAGGAAAGAACGCTACGAGCTTCCAGGGAAGCGCTTCAGGAGGGCTCTTAGAGCGCTATTTTTCCCAGTGGAAGTAAACTCAACCAATACCTACAAGTGTAAGGTTTAAGAAATATTCGTATGTATGTTTTGTGGAAAGGAATTTAAATATTCTTGTGAAGTTGTTCTTTCAATTAAGAATATTTTTAATTTATTCCTCTTCAATATTTCAATTTTATTTTATTATGTGTATATATCAAAACAAAAGACCAGAAATGGTCTATTATAATCTTTTTTCTAGTTTTATCAACAAGATACGGAAAAATCCCTCCGATCGTCTTATACACTAACCCTCTGCTTATATAGCAGCCTGCCATACCGATAAGGTGAAGTTTGCAACGTCATAAAAATCAACGCAGCGGTTCCTAGTTTGAATAATAAAGAAGAGTCTTAATCTGGCCTACAGTCAGTGATGATACGTTGCAGGCTTATATTGCAGGGTGAAACCTTATAAAAGGGCGATATGGCAGGTTGGCTTAAATTATAGTAATTAGAATAGTGCCCAGTGCAAATTTAAGGAACAATTGTTTTTCCCATATCAACTTTTGAGAGCATAAACACTTATGGTCAAAGAACTCTGAAGTATTACAATTAATTGTTATTTCTGTTATTGAATCAAAGAGCCTGGAAGCGAATAAGTACCAAACAAAATAGTCAATTGAAAATTAAAAGTGTTGCTTTTACTAATCGACAGTACATAAAAAATCCTTTAAATTATAAAACACTTAATAATAATGAAAATACTACATTGCGCGTAACAGGTCTTAGAAAGAAGTTTAGATTCGAAGCACTTCTGGATGGATTCTATGTACATATCTATACAGCCTTTCCATAAGAAAACGATCAAGTTGGGGGATTTATATTGGAGCTGAACATTTCCGATTTGGATGAAACTTTGAGAGTTTATATGGAACGCTCACCAGTATTTTTTTGTTTCCAACTACTTACGATGAAACGTCATTTTTAAAAAGTCATATCTACGGAGCAACCCATTTTTCTAATTCTTATGCTATGTTAATTAGAAGCTAAATGCTTTTTATACCATAGATGAAATCATAGGGAACACTAAGTTTGTCATTCCGTATGTAACGTACAGAAATAATGCTGGTAGAGCAAAATGAATTGGACACCAAGGCAAAATATTAAAAGTCATTTTTATTTTTCATGTCCGTCTGTCCATCCTTACGATAACTTGAGAACGCATTTCACTTAGAGAGTTGAAAATTTGCACACGGTCTTTTAAAATAAAAAGTAAATTCGATTTAATTTCGAAAATGGGACAATCAGGTAGCTCCTTCGTGGGGTTTCCATACAAAAATTTCGTTTTTTACTATAGAGTATTTGGACACTGCCACAACTCGGCCTTTACATAAAAATAGTAAAGACAATTTCAAAAGCGAACTAAATCAGATAACCCCTTTTTGGTGCTGCCACACAAATATGCAACTTTATTTCGATAAAAGTTGACACATAGAACTAAAATTTTGCACTTTTTTGCACTTAGCAAATTGAAATTTTAATTGCAGTAATTAAAAATACAATGATGGGTTATTAGTTTAAATTGGACAGGGATTGCCGGAATCGCCAAACAAAAATTTCGATTTTCACTAAAATTTTACTTCAGAAATATATTTGCAATTTGAGGTCTAAGTTCAAAAATGGTCTAAATTGGGCAATCTCATTATGAAGAGTGAACTGAAATTGTTTTCAAAAAAAGTTCGAAAAAGGGACAAGTCAGGTAACTCGTAGGACTGCCATGCAAAAATTTCGTTTTGCACTATAAATTTGGACTGCGCCTGAGATCGTATCAACGAAAATTTTGTACACGGCGTGTTCATAAAAATAGTATAGATAATTTCAAAAATGATCTAAGTCCGCCAACCCGCTCATGTTATAAAAATGACAAAAATTGAGGTTTTTTTTTCGTATACTGCAAAAGTTATCAATCCTAGATATTTTAATTGTACTCAAAAGATCTTCAGAATTTAGAGTACTATGATGTTTTTAGCCTTTTTACTTTTTGATGAACCGTTTTAGAAATAGAGGCATATCGTAAGAATTGGTTCGTAGACCAGTTCTGGTTTTTCCCTTGCTTTTATAATATTCAGTGTTTTAGCACTATTATAGCAATTGGTACATCTCGATTAAGTTTTAATTTTTATTTCATTAATAATCATTTAATCCTAGTTTTACTTACTACTTTCACTCGAGAATAAAACGCACATCTAAGTTTTTCTTCTTAAAATCATCATTAATCATCGGATGTTGAGAACCAACAATAAAACGTCACCTGAAAATAAAATCAGATTTTAATTCCAAGTATTTCTCGAAACTAGGTTGTGAATAAAAATAGGCACATCGATAAAGCAGGCTTTAGTTGAGACAAAAACCGACAAACTATGGCTACATTCCACATAAACAAGCCGGGACACAATCCAATTAAAGAAATTTAGTTTGGCATCGATGAAATATACGTAAATCAGATATAATTAAATTAAGTCGTCTTTTCAATTAAACTTATCTTTTAAAGTAGCAAATTAAGCAATGTATCCAATCTCGTGTCAGCATAGGAAATTTATTTATTCTGTGTCTCGACAGGAATAAATTTTACTAACTCAATAGCTTCATCTTGGGTACTAACTGAGATAAAGATATTTATTGTGCGTCTCGACTGGAATAAATTTTATTTAACATAATGATTTAATCTTAGGTCTCGACTGAGATAAAGGTAGTTATTTTGGGTAGCGATTAGAATAACACGCACTAACATCAAACTTTATCTTGGGTACCGACTGAGATAAAAATATGTATTCAACAACTAATTACTAACACAACTTTACTTCGGGTCTCGACTGAAGTACAGTATCTTGTTCCGGAGAACGACTAGAGCAGACATACCAGTACTAACATACAACATTTTTTTTTTTTTTTCGACTGAAACAAAGTATCTTTTTCCGTCGCACGACTAGAATAAGACAATCGTTAGCTTTTTGGGTGTCGACTGAAACAAAATATCTTGTTCCGTGGCACGACTAGAAGACGACAATCGTTAGCTTTTACCAAAGCCATAAACTCGTTCCTTAAAAGTAGATTGGTGAGTATATTACTTTGATTATTGATTGCTTATATTATATATTACATTTTTGATTTATTGCTTATATTACTTACATATTTGTTACTCCTGAATTTACCGTATATTTTAGATCTTTAGAATAAGTGAGTGAAATATATATATATATTTTAATACATCTTAATAATTCGAAATTTCCTAGTTATGTTTAGTCATAAAAGTAGTGTATTTAAGTGACGTATGTAAAATAAACTATTAAATTTTACACAACAAAAACAAAAACAAAAAACAAAAAAAAGGGAAAGAGAAAGAGAAAAGCAAGTCTGATCTTAATTATAAGCAAGCGTTAAATTAAATGTATGAGAGCATATAAAAATTAACTCAATGAAATATTACACATATGTACTGTACAATTACTTATAAGATGCTAACATTTGGTACCTCAGAGAATAGTTGTAAAATATATATAATACAAGGAAATAGAAATCGCTCGAATTTCTTAGAATTATATGCAGATAACAAGAGGAGCAGTAATTTATATATTTTTATAGTGCTCGGAAAGTTCACCCTTGAAGGCGGCCAGATTGTTTATTCGTTTTTCCAGAGATTAATCGCGTGAACATAGAATGATCTTTGGCTCTGCAGGACAGCTTGTCTGGGTACGATTAGCGATCTTGCCCTGGACGATATGGAAAAATTAAGTTTTTCAAAAAGATACCGAGGCTGCTTGTTGTACATGAAGCAGAAAAGAAAGAGTAGGTACTGTGCGGAACTTAAGATATTGATTCAAACTGCAGCCCAATATATGGTTGGTAAGGAGGAAATATGATCGTATCTACGAAGATTGAAAACGTAGCGAACACACGATTTAAATGCAACATTAGCTTTGCGCGAGCATACTGCATTCATATAGCCATACACTACCACTCCATACATAATTAAGGGTACCAGCAAGGTTTTCACAAGCTTCAGTCGAACCTGTTGTGGCGTGAATGAAGCAGATGGCCATAGGCTACGTAAGCCGCCACAGATATTACCCACCACCACATTTACATGTTCATCCCAAGTAAGTGCTTTGTTCATAGATAATCCCAAATTTTTAATGACATCAGAGTAGGGGACAATCCTATTATTAAGAATAATAGGCGAGAGATCGCGAGTTTTCAGTCTACATTTGTAAATAATAATAGACTGAGATTTCACTGGATTAAGAACCAGGCCATTCAAAAGGGCCCCAGTGCTTCCAGATCTTCATTGACTCTGAAAATACCATCCTCTAGTTACCCAACGGATCGCGACAGATATAACTGTACATCATCTGCGTACAGGAGTATGTTTGAATGCTGGAGTACTTATGCAATATCATTTATAAACAGTGCGAAAAGAGATGGAGCGAGAGCAGATCCTTGTGGTACCTCACACCTAATCCTGATTGGGGTAGAAAAAAGCATATTCACGCGGACTGTTTGATCTCGATTAGATAGATAGCTGCAGATGAGTTTAGTACTCAGTAAGGAAAACTTGAAAGTGTTACGAATTTTACAACATAATTTTGCATGATGAACCGAATCAAAGGCCTTGAAGAAATCGAGAAGCACTAAAATGGAAGCCAAGTCAGAGTCCATAGCAATTCTTATATCATCAGTAACTTTGAGGAGAGCTGTATTGCAACTATGATTTTCCCGAAAGCCGGACTGCCAAGGAATCAAAAGATTTTCAGCAGCTACGTAGTTCAGAAGCTATTCATATATTTTGGAAGTGAATGAGAGGAGGCTTATTGGGCGAAAATCCTCAGGAGACAGAGCACTCCTATTTTTAGGAACGGGGACTACTAAAGCTGATTTCTACAGAGAGGGGTAGGTGGAGGTAGTAATAGAAGAGTTAAATATATGAGCAACATAAGGGAGTATGTGAGGCCGAATATCTTCGAGAAATCGTGTAGGGATCTCATACATACCCGTAGCATTAGAATTGATCGAGTATGCAGCCCTTAACACTTCATCATAGGCGACACATCTAAAGTTGAATACAACTGTACTATCTTCCACACTAGCGGAGGTTACCGGAGCTGCTGCTGATGGTGGAGTGCTTAAAAAGGTAGAACTGGGATTTATAACAAAGCATCTATTTAAATTGTTAGGATCCATTTGGCATTCGTTGTTATGAGATTTTCCAACACCATTTCATGAAGGTTTTTCCATAGCTCTTTACGTGGGAGTCTTGTATTGAGCTTAGATTTATAATAGTTTATTTTGGAGATACGAACAGCAATTCTGGTAATATTCCTTAACCTACGAAAACGATCTCAGTTTTCCTCGTTCCGAATTCGTCTCCAAAGGTGATATAAATAATCTCGCTCTGCTACTAAATTGGCAATGTGGTTGGTAAACCATGGAATAGATCGTTCGCAAGGCCGAGTGTGAAGAGGAACATGCTTTTCGTAAAGAAATTTCATCAAGGTGTTGAAGTGAGCGACTTGATCGTCACGACTGATGAGAGAGAAAACTGTGCCCCATGAGAGAGATGGAATGTCATTGATGAGCCCATTTAGATTAATACGGTTGTTATCTCTATAACTAATTGAAGTAATTACATTCAACGGTTCAGACTGAAGGTCGTAAGTTAAGAAGATAAGGTCATGTAGTGAAATTCCAGGTACAGAGAACTGATTGAAGAATAAGACCTTATCACGATCAGCCGTCAGGAGAACATCAATAAGAGAAGGTGTCTCACCAGCAAAATGGGTGGCCTCATTTTGATTAATAATTTGAAGGCCGATACCACTGACATCCCCCAAGAAATTAGCAGAGATGTTATCTGATCCTAGGACGTTCTTATTAAGATCACCAGCAAAGATAACATTATTATGTATATTGGCTGCTAAGCCACTCCAGAATGTTAAATAGTTGTCCAATATCATTATTCCTGTGGGGATTATAAGCACAAACTAGCATGAGTTTTTCTTGACCGGAAGTAATTTCAAGCGCGATATATTCACACATCTCAGCAGTTGACTTCTCTATAACACGAACATTAAGTGAAGATTTAGCAAGAATAGCAACACAACCTCCACGGCCAGTTGTGCGATCTTGTTTAAAGGTTTTGTGGCCTTTAATTGTAACTAACTCGTTAAGCGTATGTGGTTCCAGCCATGTTTCACATAAAATGATGAGATCTACCTGAGCTGCTCCGATCATAAACTCAATTTGATCAATTTTCTTAAGAACACTTTGGCACATGTATATTAGTTTTTTACAGAAAATTAAAATTTACGTCTAATTTTTGCAATTTGAAATAGTCATTATCGGTGAGTTTTATTTTTTCGATAAAATATAAAACTCAGAATAATATTGTAGGCCCCATTTGCGTTACTAACTTAATAAATAATGAAAAGTATCTACTACCCGAAGTGTTCGAAAAACCAAATTTGGTAATAATAAAATATACTATTTTTATGAAAACGTCTTATGCAAAATGTCAATTCTTTACGTTGATACGTTCTCAGGCAATGTCCAAAAATATATTGAAAACGAAAGCTTTGCATGGCAACCCTGCGAAAGAGTTTTCAGATTTGGCCCATTTTCGAACTTATTATTATGTGCAAAACTTCAGCTCTCTAAATAGACGCGTTCTTGAGCTATCAAGAGGACAGACAGACAGACAAACGAACACACAGACGGATACGCAAAAATCAAAATATATTTCAATTTTTCGCGTGGGTGCCCAATCCATATTATTGCTCTACCATCATTATTTCTGTGCGTTACAAACGGAATGACAAACTCAGTTGTCTTGATTTAAGAGTAACCTTACCATTTTACACGCTCAATAACTCTTAGCTGAGTAATAGTTACAATATTATATGTGTGGTCGTAGTTCAAATTTGTAGCCAGACTCAAGGTATATAGAATACATGTACCTATTGTATATACCTTGGACAGACTCACCATTTCATCAGACCACGGCACAGCAGCGCGCCATATGCAATTATTACTCAGCTGAAAGTTTTTGTTTGGGGAAAGGGGGGTTACCACTGAAATCTTACAAAACACGAAAAGTTAATACAAATTTGCTGCAAATCTGTGCGTACTATCATGATAAAAATTGCACATAGTTAGAGAAATACATAAGTTTATGTAATGACGTGTCAAAAAGAAAGATTTCGGGGTTTTATATGTATTTAATTAGTTTTAGAAAACTCTAGAATTCATGAAATTTGCAAAGTTTAGTACATCAAAACGTAATAATGGTACATTAAACAGATAAATTTGTATTTGAGTATGGAAGATTTTGTGCTGGAAGAGGCAGTGACGGAAAGAAAACCGGATAAAAAATTGTGGTTACTAATATATTTTCGTTTGAAAGTTGCTGTTTTCCGAGACAAATAACTATCAAAATTATGATATTATTTCAAAGAAAGTTCAATTTGTAACAAAGATCGATCCTTTTTCTGTTTATTTTGAAAAACTCAAATTTTTTAGGCAATAATAAAGGAAATAAAGTCAATAATGTTAATGATGGTAACGGCAAAAATGTCTTGTTTTATTATATTTTGCATACAATTTAGCAGTTTCAATTCATTCTATCATCGTCAGATGGAGTAATGTGCTTTTGGAAGGCTTTCATTTGTTTTGAAAGCTCAGCGGGCTCTAGCTGCATGCTTGAAGCGAGTGTGCCGTTATTTTCTGCATTAGGTATATGTATGTGTGGAGATTTCCCGGAATATTTTAATTTTTATCATTGGTAATTTGTCAATTTTTGCTTTTGAGGCGAGAAATTTTTTGCCAGTTCTATTATGGTTATTGGTAACGAATTGTGAGTAACAGTAACTATTATTTAATCATGGGACGTATTAGTAAAATTCGTGCCAATAATTATGGAATAAAGAAGAGAAAACTGAATATTGTTAGGTATATAAATCTGTGTATATGAAAAGGAAAAAATCCTATAAATGTGCAAATTTGTGAAATGTGAATTTGAATTTGTGAAATGTGAATGATTTTGATGAAATTTTGGAGGAAGGTTGGCTAAATTATAAATAGTTATGCTTTATTGCGTTCCATTAATGACCGCGTTTTAGTGAAGCCGTAGAAAGAGCAAAATAGAACTTTTTACAGTTTTGAAGAGTTGTTTTTCGAATATACATATATATGTAATTTAGAAAACTGAACGAAAATTGATGAGGTGTAGTGAGTTGTCAGATTATATACATTGTCTACCAATTTTTTGACTACAATCGATTATCTTTCTAGCGACTATAATTACTACTACTATTAATTTATGTATGAATTGTTTTCAAAATGAGATTTTCGAAGATGAAGCATTTTTACAAATTACAAAGAACTTGTGTCGACCAATAAAAGTATCGACTTTGTACCAATGACATCTTCCTTTTGAAATTATTTTTTTAATTCTTTTTTTATCTAAGAGCGAATCTGCTGACGAATATTTAAGCGATTTAATACATATTTCAGTCATTGCACAAAAATTATTATGCGGATTATATGGAATGGACTCAGGTACTTTCAATGCCCATTTTATCGGGTTAATCGTCCTCTTTATATAGCGATTATACTTTTCCATTAGCCCGTCCCCTCTAAAATTTCGAGCTGCTGTCATTATGTGATGAATCTTTTTATCAATGCAGTAACGGTATCGCCTAAATTCATTTAAAGAAAGATCAGTTCTTCTGTAAGTACCGAAATAAATAGCTAATTCATCCAAAGCCTTTATAACGGGACCAATTTATACTCCCTTTAGAATGGGCTCGCCCCTTGCTTCACAGAGCTGTTTTTGGTAGATTTATTCGCCGTATTTTACGCATGCTTTGAAGTAATTTTTGACACTACTGCCTCCTTGAATAGGTAAACTAGCTGACCTTTCTGGCAACCAAAGATCTTCACGGAGTAACTCTAGCATTTTTTCGAAATCGACTACCGTGGCTCTCACAGCGAATTTCTGCCGCAAAGAATCAATTAATTTTTTGAATACCACGTCCCGCGTCCTATTTTAAGTGAATAGAACTATGAAATGGATAGAAATAAGAACTTTGTGGACCAGAGCAAAAATTTGCCTTTAGGAGACACCTTCTCAAGAAGAAGACTGTCACTTGAATGTAAACAAAGAGCCGCGAAGTGTGTTTGGCGCAGAGACGTAGTTACAAATGGATGATTTACTTTTTATAGGAAATGGTTAATGACTATTGGACTAAGTGTTAGTAATATAAAAAAGAGTTATATGCTCGAAGATTTAGATACAACAAGCCGTGTTGAGGAAAATGATTTAAAAATACTCTTGTGGTAAATTCGGTAAATTCCACTGACATGCATATATAAGTAAATTCGCAAATAATTTAAATGTATCGTCAGTGAGAGCATACTTTCTGAAATCAAAACTGGTGCCACATGAAATAGGTGATCAGTCAGTCCATTTAGATACTTGTCAGTGGGTGGTGCGGAATATTGTGAGAACGACAAACGAGGTCAGTAGGGAAGAAAAGAGCAGGAGAATGGCAGATTTGATGGCAGTGTTAACATCAAGTCGGAGAGAGGAATTCACTATTTGCTATATTGCAAATCTTTCCCAGTTACAGTAACTCCGACTAGGCTAATCTGGTTTAATTGCGTTTCTTGAAACATGCAAAAATTTATGCGAACAAAATTGAGGAATTACATAGAGATAAAATTGTATATATGTATATACTAAAATTGGATTAGAAAATATACCAGACATAGCTCAACCTGAAAATTATGTTGTTGGTAAATTCAAATCTAATTCTCTAAAGTAGTTCTTTGGATATCTAGTTAATAAAATGGTAATCAACAACGTGTGAACATTGCAAAAATTGGTATATTAGAACTCAGAATTCTCGGAAGAGTTTTATTTGATGACCGGCTTCAGTAAAATAAAATTGCCCAAGCAATAAATAGTGCCAGACAAATTACACGGAAAAGTGTCTGATCAACAGCACAGAGCGCATACATTTCTTCGCTCCTTTCCTTCTCCTCAACAAAATTCTGAGAAAAATCCGACAGCCAAATTTAAAATCTCGCCATGCCTATGCAATTCTACCCACTGACTTATAAGTCAGTGATTCGAACGTTGCCAGATTGACGATTTTATCGTCATTATGACGATTTCTGTATCCAGAATTTTAATGCCGATTTTGCTTCTCAAAATGACGATTTTATAACATTTTATAACAATTGTAAACATTGGTGGTCATTTTTGTACAGAACAAATTTTTGATTTTGAAGTATATACCGAAACAAAAAATGTTTGACCTGAGGGCACCGTACGTACATGCCAAAATGTAAAGTTTTTGGCCTGGATATACATTCCGAAATAAAAAAAACTTCGACCTAACTATAACTGCATCTGCATAGCAGATTTAATAGTGATTTAATTTACCATTTAGTGAGAAACAGCAGTACCAGCACCATGTTGAAAGGAATACAAAAATATTTCAAAATATTAGGTAAAATGTTAATTTCTACAACTTTTGATATTCTCGAAATATGTTTTTAAAATAAGAATATTACGTCGACGAATTCTGAAAATGATTTGGATGAGTTCAAGCAATGGTACCTACGTGATATTTATAATTATGTTTCAAACGGGCCAAAAAGAAGTCAACAGTTCAAGGATATACCCATCCTATTAGTTTACAGTCCTAAGAAATTATTACACCTACCTCAAACGAAATTTGCTTCGTAAAACCAGAATGTCTAAAAATTAAACATATTAGCTTGATAGATTTCAAATTTCCACATAACTTGCGCAATCGTGAAGAAGTTTATTTAGGCATTTTTGTCAGAAATAAGTTAGCATTATTCAATATACATAGGTTATATGTATGTATAATCAAGACATTAATACTTTTGTTGACAACTGCGTATTGTTTTATATTGAATTATGCGAACAAAATCAAACCATTTCATTTTACAAATCCAATCTTATTTCGTTAATCGATCCGGTAAAAATTGACAAACAGATTCTTTATTCCCCTTAATTCGAAAGCTCTCAATTCTTATTTTTCATGAAGCATATAGATAATGCGAAGGTATCTGGACTATAAACCATATTTACTTTTGATGAAAGTGTTAACATATCAGTCGAACATTTTTGGAAATCTATTTTCAATTTAAAATGGAATGACAGCTGAAGTTATTTCCAAAACTTGTAAAATGTGTGTCTCCACTTTTAACTCTTCCAAATACGTCAGCAAATGTCGAGCGTATATTTTAATAATTAATAAATTAATAAAAGTAAAACTCGCAATCGACTTTATACAGATTCTTTACAGGGAATTTTATTTACGCCAGATTATATGAATTTGAATTTAGATAACGATTTACTTAACAAATTTAACTCTTCAGAAAACAATTCATTGGTTTATATTTGGTGTTATTATTTTCTGCCAATTTTATTCCTAAAAATATTAGTGAAGGAACTGTTAAGTTTAGTTTTTCATTATATATTTTGTTGTGATTCTCATTTGTTTTCGTTCTCTTAATAAAGTGAATAAGACAAAGGATACATTGCATTTAATATGTATGACGATTCTTACTCCCAGTTGACGATTTTTTTAACCCGCAACTGCCGATTTAAAATTATATTTTCTGGCAACCCTCTACCCCACTGCTGCGCAGATGCCCGGCTTTGGAGTACAATACATACGAATATCACAGGATCATATAGCTTTGCATGTACATATAGTGATTTGTTACAATTTTCAAATTGCATACTTTTATGCGTTTATGTTCACTAAGCTTTTGGGAACAGAAATCGTGAGCTTTTTTTTGGTGAAAACCCCCCTTAAGGGGGGAAAGTTATAAAAATTTGATTATCGAAGGGAAGATAAGAAAGCAAGGTTAAGATTATCGTAAGATCATTTTTCTGTATGAATAGTGTTTGGGATCCTGCTAGACTTCCGTTCCTGTACGCCCTGAAAGAAAGAATAATTTTCACACAAAGCATCGTGAAATTATCAAAATACTTATCTGACTGCGCTGATTCCATCCAATGTTTACAATTGCTCTGGCTTCTACTCGACATGCACGTATACAGCTGGAAGAGGAAATGATTGTCTATTTATTTTATTTGATTTAAGTAGGATTAGGTTTATTCGTATTTTAGGGTTAGCTTAAAATATAAATTTGTGGCCAAATAATAATGATTGAATATTATACAAAAATATCGGAATTTATGAATATTGAATTGTAAGGTTAGGTTAGAATTAGGTAAACATACTTACATGTAAGTTAGTATAGTTGTAGGAAACATTGAAATGCACACAACACTAGACATCACATAACACAAATTAATTCTTAAATTTAATAAATAATATTAATATAGCTATTTACTTACAGTATATTTGTTTCCGGACAGAATGATGTATCCTAATGATCACATCACTTCATAACACATTTGACACTTTATTGTTCACTTCTAAACTCTGCTATTTCTTCTTCTTCGTTAAGCGAATTATAGAACCTTTACTATAAAATAATGGGTTGAAATACTTTATAGCAAATAATTTACATCGAAGAGGTGAATTCTGCCTCAAGTGAGATGCATACATATTATATCGATGAAAGAGATAAGGATACCTTTGAGAAAAAATGAAATAGTTAAAGTAATTCCCCCTTTTTAAATATCCGTTAAAAAACGGAAACTCAATCGAACATTCTACAGAATTAATGTTCATGAAGGTGAAATACGCTAGAGTCGAGCCGAAGAGTAATTCTGGTGCGCGACGGTCGTGATTTTTTTGTCGGAATCTGAGATTGCTTTGGAAATCTAAAACAAAGTGTATCATTGTGATACTATTGAACTCTTTTGCTTAATCAATTTGAATTCTTACATTGTATCCTTATTGAACTCTTTGCTACATATTTTTTGATTGGAACTATAGTGCTTATTGTTTAGCAATTTTTGGATTTAATAAATTAGAAAAGTGAACTACGCGTGTTTTTATTGCTTTCCCAGACTTCAGACCATCACCTAGGAATCTGAGGTTCGATGTTGCGTTGGTTTAATAAGATACTTTTTTTTTGTTTTAATTTCGTTTTCGCGATACATGATTTTTTGTACAATTATATTCCAGTGAAGGATCCTATAGTCCTTTTTGATACCCTCAAACATACTCAAATCGAACTTTTGTCGAACTTTGTCAATCAAGAGCCCTGCAAATATTTTATAATGTTAGGAAATAGTTGGGGCTCTCATGTGGTAGTGAGGGAGTCTGTTCCATGGCTTGGAAAGTATTTCTCGAGGATTTTGATGCAGCTCACTCCCAAAAAATTCAAATCTTTCAGATCTGATTACGCACACTCACACTCATTATAACCTAGATGAAATCTATAGGGTATACTAAGTTTGTCATTCCGTTTGTAACACCTCGAAATAATAATGGTAGAGTAAAATGGATTGGACACACATGCATAATATTAAAAGTTATTTTGATTTTTGCATGTCCGTCCGTCTGTGCACACGATAACTCGAAAACGCGTATACTTAGAGAGCTGAAATTTTATGCAGTGACCGTACAGCCTCTACTTTTTAAGATATAGGATGTTTTCTGAAAAACTAGCGTTTTATCTTAATCACCCTGTAACTCTTAAACGGTTGATAGCCCCCCCTCCCCTCCCTCACAATTTTTGTTTGGCTAGGTGAGTACTATCGCCCCATGCTCTATTGACCTCCTACGGGGAAACACCCTGCCCGTCACATCTACAAACGCCATGAACCAAACGTGATGGAATGAGACGAGCTCGAACGCACGATGCGCCCTTTCGATTTCAGCTTTCACCGAAAGAAGACGTCTCACTACTGCAGCCAAGTGTAATTTCAATTATCAAGGATTATCAATATTTTATAGTCGGCATCCGCCGATTAAATCTCAAATATTTTGAAATGTAATTATTGGACTTCATCCGAGAGTTTATATTTAAACCCCCCATCCACAAAATCCCACAATTTGGCAAAAATATGTAAAGAAAAGATATTAACTAAAACAAATTACCTTTGTATCACTTCATAACCTTATGACGTTAATTAATAAGTTCAGCAACACTACTCTTTAATCCTTTTTAAGCCTAAATTTAATAAGAAGTTAGCTACAAGCACCTGTCTTAAATATAATTATGATTTTCGCAAAAGTTGTTCCAGTGAAGTGGCACTTTATTTCCACTTATTCGTAAAAAAAAATCGTATACAAATTTCATTGTTACACTATCACCATCGCAGGATACGAAAAAAATTTAACAGCCACCAGAAGTTCCATTAAACTATGTATGTGCATATCTTTAAAATAAATAATAAATAAAAATAATATAAAGTAAAGAGAAAACAGCTGTAATGCAGGAGAGTACTAAGTATAGAAGCGTATGAACTAATCAAGGAGTAACTGGAAGCTCACTGATCCCTTACGATCCCGAAGACTTCCACTGTAGATGATATTTTTTGCCCAAACTCTACATTCAATACTAATCATTTCATTTAATTTCGGATTAGTAAAGCGGACTGCTAAAACTGGACTCAGATAACCTGGAACATTTTTATATGGATAATAATGGGAAGGGAAACCACGGTTTGGAATATATTCAATTGGTCCAATATTTTCATTATCGTAGTCATATTGCCCTGAGCACGAAAGCCAGACTTGCTTTCGCTCTGCCGGTGGAAGACTTCTTATGTGATTCTTTAAGTCATCTGGCATCTCTGCAGGCAGATCATTTATGTCGTCATAGCATTCAGGAACCCAATCGAAAATTTTATTAAGTTTTAGAAATATACAAGGTGATGCACTGAGGTATCCATATGATTCTTCAGGGGTACAGTTGCCAAAACGTTCAACATCTACAGCACAAACTTCATTCGATGCAATGTTTGTATCAAAACCACAAATTTTTTGATTTGTTCCCTGATTTGGTAGTTTTTTGTTATCCAAATAAGGACTTAAGAAATCATCAAGTAAATCCTTCCAGAACTTTGAATCTTCAGGATTTTTTGTATTAAATTGAATCACAGATCCTCGTTCGGTGTCTTCAGACAGCGGCCGATAGGCTAGGCCAGGATTCGCACCAACTATTGTACTATCTATTTTCCATTTTGGTTCATGCTCATCTAATGTTGCAAATAGAGCTTGCATAGATATTGCAAATAGTGCAGCTAACACAGCATAAAATATCAGGTAGAAAAGTATAATTTTAGACCAGCTGGATGCAGTACGCCTAAAAATTGTTCCATCCTTCGGATTGTATATAAAATGTTTGCAGGGCACCTTCTCTTTGGGTTGTGGAAACTGAAATTCGTAAGTTGTGGTGGTAGATGCTGTTGAGCCATTTCGTTCCTTTTTATTGATCATTTTTAAAACAAATGGAATTACCAGAAAGCCCAAAATTAATATCCGTATATTTTTGTTTACTTTCAAAAACTACCGAACACCAACAGCAACTAAACTCAAAATGAAACTCTTCACTGGACACACAGTTCATAATTTTTTTCTTTTATAAAATACTCTCGAAAACATTCTTTACACTGTTTAATTTAAATTTAATTCAAATTTTTGTTCAATTTTATATCAGCAAATTATATATTTAAACTTTTCATTAAAAATTTTTGAAACAGACATAACTTAACGCTTTTGAAAAAAAAAATATATTTTTCTAATTTCATTTATTTCACGAATATTTTCTAAATCAAGTTGACTGAGGTAAAATGTTGATTATTTTTTTTATAAATGCTTTATTTTACTATTTGTTTTTAACTTAACACTTCGGAAAAATGCATTAACTTTATACATATCGTATAAAAATTGAATTTATATACTTTTTGGTGGGCGGATACTTTAGGCCTTTCTGATTTATTAAAAAAAAAAGCAGTCCGCTTTATGCAAGTATTTTTAAATTTTTTCTATTCTTAGGTGAGCGATTGAATGATAGAAAGGTAGTAAAGTTGTTAAATTAAATCCTCCCTGGTGGTGGATGTGTGTTGCAGTAAACAAAAGTGATGATGATGAAGAGATTAATATGACTGCGACCAGGCAGTTGCAGTGTTAGTCTTCTGACACCCAAGCCAGCAAAGTCTGATCACTGACTCAGTAAATGGTAGAAACCGGGTGAAATAGGTGGTCACAAAATTATTCATGCTGTGACAATTGTAATGAAACATTTTAAGGAAATAATAATGTTATGAAAATATAAAATGCTTCAGACGAGACTTCACAATTTATTAAAATATAAATAATAAAAGGTACATATACCTCTTATTGGAAAACCGTTTAGTAGGCGCGATTACCATCGTCAGTAGCAAAATTAATGAAATTATGAATCATAGAAACGTGAATATCTGAAAAACGGTTGCATTTAGGTAGGTACATGTACATAGTCAAATTAAAGGTAACATTCCGGAGTTTCTAGATCTTGTAATAAAACTGTATAGTTATCATGCATTTTGGCGGAAAAATCGTTAAAATTTGAAAAAATTAGGATTTTTTTCTTCAATTTTTTGACTTTGACGTCCTACTACTTCCGACGGAAGGTGACAGGAAGGCTGATTGGGCATTCACTGGAAAGCTTAGACGGTTTGATATCATCTGAGATGAATCCCACCTTGATAGCGTGTATATCAAGAAAGTTACAGGGTGTAAAGTGGAAGAAGTACTAAAAATCTTAAACCGCCCCCCCCCCCCCCCCACCACCGAAACGACGCGTCAATGTCATGTAGGTAGGTCGGTTAGGAGGCACTTCGGTTGTTGTAAGGCAAATATGTTTAAGCTGCGCCGGCGCGGCGAGGGAAAATTGTAAATTCGTGAGGGGAATTTCAAGTTGGATATGGTAGTATTACTTTAGAGAAGAGATGGCTTGATATATGATATTGATGACAAAATCGTATAGCCGGATCCAAATAATCAAATGAGCAATTATTGATACTTTAATTTAGCTTATTTAGAATTTATTTGCCGTACTCATATGTAACTTAGGAAAATCAAATCTATATTCTGTTATTCTGTGAAAATTTTATCTATATTACTTTACCAATGTAATTATATTAGATATTCGCGGTTCTCTGTTATAAACGAATTTTAAATTTTCCCATTTCGTCTTTTAAAAATTCTTTGAATTTTCATTTAAAGAGTTCAAATGCCGTTATTACCAAAAAACTTACCAGTACGTTAGAATACTCTTGAGTGTCTTTTCACATTCTAAAAACCATTTATCATCGCCTTCGTTATAGAGAAAACGCAAAATTTCAAATTTGTTTACTGCTTTGATTGAAACAGAGTGTAAAATATTCAAGTATGTACACTGCGACCTGACTATAATCATTCCTTTAATTCCTTTTATTTTAGCTTGACAGCATGGAACTAAAAACTGCAACTCATGCCTACTCTCACGTGCTTAAGCTCAAGGGAGCAGGGAAGACTAATCCACTAAAACCCTGCGGACACAGAGACCAGTTGATCTATTGTGTCCTCCCTTAGATTGGTTAAGTTATATCTATCACTTTTACTAGCTCGATATTGCGCTTGAAGTTAGCTTGCAAACCTTATTTGGAGAGATGTTTCTAGAATTATTTTTAACCCAAGCAAGCTCGGGATACTCACATATGATATGTTTCGTTGCTTCATCTTCCTCTTCATACAGTCGACGCAGTTTACTGTTGCAGTTGCCTATTTTATTAAAAAATTAACTCTTGGAGTTCATAAGAAAAAGATATCGAGAGGAGTATAGACAATTTATTTAGGGTATCTGGAAACTCGCGTTTTCAGGACTCGGCGAGTACGAGTCCCAAATTTTGAAAACTCTTTGAGTCCGAATCGAGGCTGGATCTACATCTAAACTCAAATCAATAACCAAAAAGGTTTAATATTTTGAAGTTCAATAACGATTCTTATAGTTGAAGAAAAATTACTAAAATTTGTTAAAATTAGAATTATTTATTGAATTGAATAATTCACAGATTTTATATAGATAAACCTTGCTGGAATAGATTTATATTAACTGCTATCTTTTAAAAACAAGAACACACTTTGTTTTTTTCCACAACCTACACATATATTTTTATTTTACATAGGTACATTGTAATCGCCAACGCGTTTCATCTTATCAGGACATCATCAGGG
Organism: Dioctria linearis; assembly: GCA_963930735.1. Classification (NCBI taxonomy): domain Eukaryota; kingdom Metazoa; phylum Arthropoda; class Insecta; order Diptera; family Asilidae; genus Dioctria; species Dioctria linearis. Next base: position 110,140,788 of record OZ005741.1, read on the forward strand.
CTACAACAAGAGCCCTGATGATGTTCTGATATGACGAAACGCGTTGGCGTTACAATATATGTAAAATAAAAAGAAGTGTTTTCTTTTCTTTTGTAAGATGGCAGTTGAATTTAATCAGTTGATTACGTTTAAATAATTTGAATAAATTTACACATGCTTGATTAGCTGCTTACATTTTCATTTTCTAGTTTTATTTGTGTAAACGTTGACTTTATTCAGTAAAATGGAAAGAGAGGACGAGTCTTTATTCATGTCCGCAGCAATGTGTATAATTAAAAAATAAGTAAAACATAAATCTCGAAACTGATCAGAACATTCCTAAATACGTAGGTTACCTTTTCAATTTCCGTTCTTTACTTAATTTTAAAAACTTGGACTCGTTGAATATTAGAGTCGAATCCCGAATTCGAGTAACTACCCAGTCCGAGTCGAGTCGAATCGAGTACAGAAACCGTATAATTTATTAGAAGCGCTGCAATAACATTTGAGCGCATGGTTATTTAACGCTTTTGTAAAATTATAATCTGATTGCTTCCCCTCGCCCCAAGTCCACGCCACGACACTGCTTAGAAGGCTTAAAGTGGGTGCCACACCGGGAGCGACGCGGCGCGGCGTTTTTCAGTTGCCCCTGCGCGATTGTTCTTGCAAAATTAAATATATAAGTCACACTGGGAGCGGCGCGGTGCGGCACGGCAAAATAGTTGCCGCGCGGTGATTTTGCAGATTACTCAAAAACACAATTTTGCCGCTGCCGCTGATGCCAAAATGTCTTTTTCATTCGAAATAAGTCCGCACAATTCGTTAAATGAGGCTTTTTGCATTCTTAAGTATTTGTAATCGAACCTCGTCACTTTTCTCTGTTTTTCTTCAACCAGAGCTACTAATAATAGAATTTCTTCCTCGGAACTGTAGTATATTTGGATAAATCTGCCGCTCTCGGTGTGAACACTCCATTGTGCTGCGTGCCACCGGGCCGTGCCGCGCCGCGCCGCGCCGCTACCGGTGTGACAGATGGTCATAATTTCTTATATCAAAAAATTTATAAAATATTTTTAAACCCTAAGCACCACTTAATGACTCATTACGCATCTATTATGAGGCGACTTGGTCCGCTGATAAATCTATGGTCGGGGAGATGTGAGGCAAAGCATAAAGTTTTTAAAAGGTATTTCTACTTCTACAACTTGAAGGAGACACATATGCCAAACGAATTGCATAACTATGAGATTGTCAAGCCACTCTTGCAAAAAATCGATGTTTCCGGAAAATTGGAATTGGAAAGGAGCTTCATTTTGACAGTAAATGTGGCACTTCTCTTCATTGAACTATTGATGGTAACAAGGAAGGATTAGAGCCAATATTTGCGAAAGTTAAGACTATTTTTCGAAGTTCTAGCAATATTATTTCTTTAAAATTAACAACATTAGAAACACTTTACTTGGACAGTTTTACGCACATGTTGCTCAAAATACTAAGTTGAAACCTAATTGAAAGGATTCTTATTTTAGAATTCTTGCATTTCATAAAATAAATACTATTTTTTATGTTGTTTAGGTTTATCATGAATTATATATCATATATCATGCCTATATCTTCATTTAAGTATCTATTATATTTATAATAAAGAAAATAATAATTATAAACATATTTTGTTTTATTTATTTTTATAGATAAGATAAATTTTTAAAGTTTTTAATGGACAGCCCATACTCAAATATATTTTTTAAAATAAAAATTTGCAATATAGTTTTCAAACGAAAATACAGCAGAAAACTGTATGTTACTATGTCTACATATTTATCGGAACGTAAAATCACCATTTTTTCTAATATAATTAAATTAGTAATTTATAAATATTTTATTTTCCAAATACACTCATGATGAGTATTTTACCAGGGTGCAAGATTATTCGGTTTAAATGTCCTTATTGGGATTTATGTGTCGTTAAATAGGCATAAGCTTTTAATTACTTAACATAAGAGAATCCCAGAACATTTCAACTGCATAAACAATCATAGATATATTAAATTAGAAGAGATGTAAAATTATCTTTAGTTTAGCAAAGTTCTTCATTATCTACGAAAATTTGGCATCGTTTCTTATTTAATATTTATAATTTGATGCAATACCCTAATTTCCATTCAAATTCCTAATATTATTTTCAATTTTGATTTGGTCAGTCGGTAAAATTTCTATGACTCAATAGTATAACAAATTAGTTGTGATTTAGTATATACCTTTTCAATAAGAATTTTTAATTACAAGTAAAGGTATTTATTCCATTCACTTCTTTTAATATTTGCTAGGTTTCTGGTATGTGTTACTATATAAAATAGTATTGCCTCCTACAAACTCATACAGGCATTTCTATATTACATTGTAATACCTACGTGTTACTTCGGAAATAACATGTTACGTACTTGATATGCACGTAATATGCCCGGCAGACGATGGGGAAAAGGCTGTGCCGGACTCCTGCTAAAAGTAGCATCTTTTTCTTTTATACACTTTTTTTGTTTGGGCGCCACGTGGCTTTAGAGTCCACGAACTCAAAATGAATCAACGCACTCCGTTTTTTTTCTTCTTTAAAAAAAAATATTCACACGTTATAAAAATTACTTAGCGAATAAAAACTATTTTTCCCTTTCTATTTTTTTTTTCTTCTAAATTTCAAATGACAAGAAAGAACCAAGAGAATTGTATGAAACGAGCAGGCAAGATAGCGCGCGAAGTAAATTAATTAATTAATCAATTACCGAAACCCACTTATATTTTATATAGGATTAAATTACGTACAAGCTGAAATTTATGAATTTAACAGTAAAGTGGAACGGTACTTATCTTTCTTTTGTGTGTATGTGTTCCGTTGTCTCCTTGTCTTATTAATTAATAATTATTCTTTTCCGGTCCAGGTTCCCTCTTATTATTTTTTCTTTTTCCACTCTGCACGTAAATAAACGTGCAATTTTTATTTACTGCCGGCCTTTTGAGTTCTTTTTTTTCTGCTGACTTCTGTATTACTTTCGTACTTTTTTGTTTCACTGTCCGAACTTGACTAGTTTTCTGCTCGACGTCTAACCCGCTTGCTCATCAACCCATATTCGACTCACTGGCAGCTTGACTTCCTCCATCTCTAGGAGCCACCCGCTTCAACTACCAAAGCTCTGTTTCTAATAGTTTATATCGAATTATTAACTTTGAGTTTGAATTTTTAGAATTTCAAAAAGAATTATTCTAAATACGTAAATGAAGGTGTTTCTTTGCGATCTGGTAGACTGTCATTATTTTTGTCTCCATTTTTTTTCCGGGGTTATTGTTATTGCTTTGGGCTACGGGCTACCTAGTGACATTTTATCTAAGTCGGATGATTGGAGTTCGCGCAGAAAACTTGTCGCTTTTCTATTAGTGATATGATCTGTGGGGGCTCCTTTGAGGTGCATCAGAAGGGAGACTGGACCTAGTAAGTTTCTTTTGAATCTAATACGATAAATCTACAGAAAAGATAAACACCATTCTTTATCTTTTGGGGGTTCACAACGAATGCTTCGCATGCTATTTCGCCTGCTTTACAACATCCTTACAAAGGTGAATGAATTTAAATTCATAATAGTGAAAACTGCTGGCACATATCAACAGCAAAGCTCCTCTATGCGCGTCGATCGCATCGGTGAACGCAAAATTATTTTGATCCGTATTTTCGACTATGTATTGCAGGTATACTTCAAGGGGACGTTGTAGATCAAATTTACTAGTCCAATATGGCATCTCTAACTTTATGAAGGGTACGCAATGATAGTAAGACATGTTATCTGAAAATATGAAATCTCTGCAGAATCATCGAATTCTCATACTGAGAGAGACAGACGCAAGAGTATACATTCACATAAATTTCGTTACATAAACAATATTTGGTTTAAATCCTCTTCCCAATTTCATGTCAGTACATCCATCACGATTTAACACATAACAAACACTAAAATTAAAAATTAATTTCCCCAAAAATTAATGGTATGAAATACTTTTATAATTGAATGCATTTATCTTTTCTTTAATGTATTACTTCCATATTTAATTGTAATTTCTCCTGAAATTTATGACAAAGTTTACAGTTCAACTGGTAATATCCAACATTTATTTTGCTATTTTTCCTTAATTATTATTCAAATTTCTTCTATAAAACGCAGTGGGTAATATATTCCTAATACCCTAGACACACAGCACGAACTAATGAATCATTTGCACTAACTATTCATTAAAATGCTGTGTGTCAAATAGTATATGTCATTATAGCTCGAAAATCAGATGATAATGAAGTACACTAATGAAGTGTTTTCCTCCTTCATTATAGCTATAATGAGGAAAAATGTGCTAGATTTGGCATATAATGTAAATCTGGAGCTCCGCTGTGCATCTGCCGATTTGAAAAATAAGAAGAAGAAATGCAAAGAAATGCAAATCACAAATTATATTATCAATATTTTTTTAAATATAATGTTTTTCTCATTTGTTAATTGTTAAATTCGAAAAATAAACAAATGAAAACAAAGTTTATCGCGTTAATTGATTCATATTGCTTCTTTAATGTGATAAGTTCATCAAAGCCAGTTTGACAGCTCAACTTAATTAAAGAAATGGCTGTGTGTCCGCAGTTTATAATGAATCATTATAGACTAATGAGTCGTTAGTTATTTCTTCATTAAGAGTGCTGTGTGTCTAAGGCATAAGCATGTTGTAAGTTTTGTAGATAAATTATGGTCAAAAATTTTCAAAAACTATTTTCCGTGTGTGATGTTACAATTACCAACCAATTTCTTCGCAAATATTTATTAACAATAAACTTGAGTGAATTTCTTATAAAATGTGTTCTATAATTCACTGTTTTGTGTATGTTCTTATAATTACTATAATTTATTGTTCTAAAATTTTTTTTTCTTTTCATTTCAGGTGGACTTCAGTAATCCATTTGTACCTTAACAAGTCCCAGGTACTTAGGTAAGTATAGTATCATTTGATTTGGATTTGCATAATTTCTAATTCTCTCCTTTTCTTTGTTTTTTTTTTACATGTGGAAGTGATCATAAACTGAAAAACCACACTTTGTATGGCAACACAAAAAGGAGTTGCCCGATTTAGTCTATTTTTGAACTTGTATTTACAAGTTTTATTATCAAACCGCCGTGTGCAAATTGCAGCTTCCAAGTGAACGCGTCCTTGAGTTATCGTGCGGGCAGACAGATAGACAGACGGACATGCAAAAATAAAAACAACCTTTAATATTATGCGTGGGCGTTCAATCCATTTTGCTCTACCAGCATTATGTCTATTTTACTGGGAGGAACTGGAACGCATACATCAAAGAAATTGAAAGACAAATCCATCGGAACAAGTATCTCAAATCAAGTCACTCCATGAATCATTATTTCCAGCTCTAAAAGCAGTAGGTATAATGGTGATGATGTGCTAATGAAAGCAATCATATCTTTCTTTGGCAATAATTAGATATCTGAAAAGTTCCTGAATTTGCCACAATGCCACAATAATCACATTCCATTACCAAATGGATTCACTCTAGTCATTTAATTTTTTTAATCAAATGGATATAACAGTTGCAATAAAACAGGATTTAATTAAAATATTTCATTCTCCTGCCCGGATGGACCCATTTTTCCGTAAAATGAAAAGTGAAGCAATAAAAATACCGTTCCGAGACCAGTAGTAGCTCACCCATGAAGACTTTGTGACATACAATTCGTTATTGCTGGAGAACACAAGCGGACCACTGCAAAATGCATAGAAGTTGCTTTGGAGGAAGATGTGGCTGAACATCAAGGAGAAATGGCAAAAATGAACCGTTCTCCCTAAGGACTAATAACGACCTGGAAGGGACCGCAGGATTCGAAACTTCGAGTCGATGTGTGATTGTGTACAAAGATCGAACATTGAAAGGTCAGAAACAATAAAAACGAAGTTGCTTGCAATCTACTCTTATCTGAACTCTAATGAAGGATTTCATTAGGTTGTTGTGATTTATTTTTTTCGTTATCTGTCTGACAATTCCTTCGTCTTTGTAAGATAGTCAACGAAGGAAGACCTTAAGAGATTTTTATAAAAACAAAAAACAAGTAAAAAAGATAGAATTGGTCTAAGACCAATTCTCATGGTATCCTAGATAAGGGCTGCCATCTGTAAAATCATTAAAATAGAACAACGAATTCGAAGACCGCGGGCTTTTTAGCTTGAAACCAGGATAAATAATTTTCTATTTTACTTATTAATGAAATAGGTTCAAATTGTTATACAGTATCTTTCTATAATTATAATACCCTAAATGAAATCTAAAGCGTATACTAAGTTTGTCATTCCATATGTAACACCTAGAAATAATGTGAAATGGATTAGACACCCATGCATAAAATTAAAAGTTATTTTGATTTTTGCATGTCCGTCGGGCCGTTCGGCTGTCCGCCCTTGGTCTTAGACCAATTCTAGCTTTTTTACTTGTTTATTATAAAATTAGTCAGTAAAATAAAACGACACCAATGAACTAAATTAAATCTCTCTTAGATTTAGAAACATAAATAAATATTCTAAAAATTAAAAATACAATTTTACTTCTGTAAAAGCAAGTCATAAACTATCTGATATTACTTAAAGGAACTGAAAATACCAACTTATTACATTTTATAGTTTTTCGTCTACCATATAGCCTTCGAAAAAGCTCTAAGCTATATGGCGAGAGACTTTAATCTCCAAAGCAGTGTTTCCATCAATTGGACCAATTGGTCCTTTTTTCCTCCTTGGTCCCCGCTCCACTTTTTTTTTTAAGGAAGACCCTTTTTTGTTTTACTTATAAAAGACAAATAAGCCAAAGTCTTTTCCTATTTCTGCAAATTCGTATCTCTCCAAATAATCTCTTTTTGAACTGCTTTTATTTAAGAAAGACTTCTTTAATACATTGAAAGAAAGATTTGTGTATTGTTGCGAACGTGGCCCTTGATTCGTTATTTAAAACACAATTTTTAATATACATGTTCTTTATTTCACTCTAATCTTATAAATTTCACAAATCTTCAAATAATCAACTCAACTTTAAATATCGCTAATACTGTACTTTCAATTATCGCAATCCAATTATAACATTTTCGCCTGTTACCACTGCAACGTCTAAGACAAGACTCTTTCTTTGGCGGTGACAACTGTTATATTTATTCCCTAGAAACTATCCACATAATTCTGGAGTGTTCTATTCCAGAATATTCTTGACTATTCTATTCCTGAACCTTCCCGAAGTGTCCATGATCGATTCTCTGAACCTGAAGTTGTTTACTCTCCATTGCCACTAGATGTCACCAGTTGGCTCTTTCTATTCCAAGTAACAGTATTATAAATAAATTGGAATCGTGAATTTAAAAAAATCTGCAAAGCTAGAGGATGTTTTAGTTATTTTCATTATAAGAGAGAATATTTTATTTTATGAATATTTACAAAGGTTTACATTTTTTATACCTCTATATCTTACGAATAAAGAATTAAAATCAACTAGGCATACTTACATTTGTTCGTCTCTATTTTTACACTTTAGACCTTTTTTGAATCCAAAATGGTCCCCATTGTATATTTTGAGTGGCCTGGCAACCCTGCTCCAGAGACCACTTTTTCAGTCTCATGAGGCCGGAAACATGTTTACACAGTTTGGAGACGCGGGACTAAATCACTACGGACCTTCTGGGTCTCCGGTCTCCCGTCATGTATTTTGAATCCATTGGGTTTCCACGTTCGGCCTCTGATTTCGAAGTTTGCTCATTTTTCGACTCCACACTTCCGGAGAATATTTGTGTGTTCTCCTCCATCAGTTAACTGTTGAGTGAGCTTGGCAAAGTTTTTCGTTACTTAATACTTCTAAATGTCGTCGAGCAGTAAAAGTGAATAGAATTTCATATTCTGAAGATCTTTTCAGTACAATAAAAACGTCTAAGACTGAGCGTTTTTACATACAGTATACGTGAAAGATCTAAATTTTTATATGGAAACACCTAGAAGGCGTTGCTTTCACCACTCATCTAACTATGTTAGCATTCGGTCATGTCGGTTGGTATTACCTTAGACAAACTTAATATAAATAAATAAATAAAATTGAAAAGTATAATAGTATACACAACTGAAACGGGCACCAGACTTCAGTAAATGAAATAATGAAGTGAGGAAGTGACATAAATACAAACTTCCACGAACGCAATATTTCATTTCATTTTTCACAGAAGAGAAGAACAGAAAAATTATTGTTCCGGTTTTTGAACTAAAGTGAAGTGAAGATACAAAACAATCTTATTGAACTTTAGTTTCGCGCTCTTGCAAACCGATTAAAAGAGCACTCAAAATATGCTTAAAAGCTTTCTCTCTCTCCCTCTTAACAAAGAAATCGTTGTTTCTGCTTCATAGGCACACTTTCTGCTATTCGACTGAACATCTAGTATATTAAGTTTGTCTAAAGTATTACACTATCGGCGTAAAGGCTTGTAGCATTTCATGAAGTGTCTAAACATTTCAGACACATCATGTAAAAAAGTGATTAAGCGTAAATCTGCCTACATTTCATTAAGTGCCTAGACTTTTCGTGAAGTGCTGAGTTACATCAAGCATCTACCACATATAAACTTCGAGAAGTATATCTAAAATTATATAAATAATTATTATCAAATTTTGTTTTGATTAGTGACGAAACCGTTTGTGTGTTCTGTGAGTTTCTTTCTTTTGTCCACCGTTGAGACATTTTTGAAACACTCTCTCTTCGTTGGCATTATGAGCTGGTATGCAAAAAATATTGTGCAATCTTAAATACCTCGGTGCCCAAATGGGCATTCTATGTTTTTAAAAATTTAGGCGAAAGTTGGCTCTACTTTCTTTCAAGTTATCCCCATCCTTTATGTTACATATTTTTTGTTTTTCTTGTTGTTTTTTTATAAATTTTTATGAATATAGAGTTCTCTTTTTTATGGGTAATCTTTTTCTCTCGTGAAATGCCGCCAACTTGGATTAGTTCTCGTATTTGTACGCTGGAATTTACAAGATTAGTTCTCGTATTTGTACGCTGGAATTTAGAATTATTTGACTTACTTGAATTGACTCTTACGCACGATAGTAACGAGATTTTACAATGGTTGTGGGGGCGCGCGGTACATAAAACAATACACCTAAATATGATACTTCGCTTATAATTAAGTACTTAGAATTTTGCAGTACAGCAGTTTTTTCACTCAGTATACCTCATCAATCCATTTTGAAGTACGTATTGCAAAATACTCGTAATGCATGAAGTAGATTCATGTACACCGAAGTAGATTGAAGTACGTGCAGTACATCGAAGTATTTCGTATTTGATGCGAAAAAACTAAAATGTTATTTATATATTATTTATTCAAATTTCTAAAATATTTTTTCAATTCTTTGTGTATTTGAAGACATTTTCGAACTTATATTAGAAAATATCGGAAATAAAAATAGGGCATTAGGTACATTATTATCGCCCTATTATTTTAGCAACTATTGTTTTAAGTTGGTGATCCAGAGTGATTTTTGTGAGTTACATAAATTAAATTAATTGTTACGAAAGTACGAATATATGTATATAATGAGTTTGAACACACTCAAGCGTAAAAAAAAACAAAAATTTTGTCTGATTTTACAGATATTGCGTTTGCACTAAAAGTTTCTTTTTTTTTATATTTAATACACACTGGGCAGATGGTCAATAAAAGTAATCGACTAAACTCAAGCCGTGTTCTGGTGCATATCACATCATGAAATCGTAGCGGCTATTTTGTTATCATGCAATCCGATTCTCGTCTGAAACATTTAAATTAAGAATAATTTACAAATTTTGCTCATTTGTCAATTGCATAGATATTGAAAATGCAACGAAATATACAACATTATAACTCACTCACTTTCACTGTACGCTTAATCTCGTCATTATCAAAGAAACGTTGTTTAATTGAACTAAAATTGAGAAATTGTTAGTAAATAATTTATTTTGAATGTTTTCATTTTCACCAATGAATTTTCTGAGTGTAGGTATGTATTGTATTCCTGGTGGATGATTTTGCCCATTTACGAACTTAATATAGTTTTGGCAACAATAATAATTTTTTTTATTTGTATATGATCTTTATTTGGTGGCTCTTTGGCTCTTTTTAAAATTCCTTAGAAATAGGCGGCAAAAGGCTCTACAAAGGATAAAAAAGGCACTAGCTAAACTAAAGTTATAAAAGTCAATAGGGACAAGTAAAACAATTAAACTAAACAAATGACACAAAACTAAAACAAAATGACACAAAAACTAAAACAAGTTCAAACAAAATTCTCAAAAGAGTCTAAAAACGGTCACAAGAAATGCTGCAGCAATAGCGGTGGATTTTGGAGATGTTGCTCCAGACCCTTCACTGATAACCATCGCTGTCCCTGCCGTAGTCTTCTCCAATAGATCTGGCTGTAAATTTTTACCATTGGCCTCTTCATTAGGGCCCTTAATGGCCTTTTCTGTGGGCCCTTGGGGTTTTTTTTTAGAAGAAGAAGAAGAACCATTTTTGTTCTTCTTCCTCCTTCCATTTGATTTGGGGGGATTACCAGTCTCCCAAGAATCGCTGCTGCTGCACGTACTCATATTGGGTGCGGCAGTATTTATTTTATTTTTTTCAATAGAAAATTTTGTTGTTGCTATTTTGATAAATTTTCTCACTTCAAACTATATAAATTTTACTGTTCAAAATTTCAAAATTTTGACGTTGCCGTGGCAACGACCAAAATTAAATTAAATTGAATTAAATGCCGAAAATGCCATTCACTTCTGTGTTTTTACAAATTAATATCTTTATAAATTTATGTTTATTTATTGTTTTTTTCCAAGCACTTTACACACACACCACTTCTAAATTAATTAGAGACTAAGTCTCTGCACTTTTTGCGTAGGAATTGCTGTTTTTAATTATTACTGTTGGAAGCTCTACACTGACACGTCCGATCTCTTCACAGAAAATAATAATAATAATAATTTTTTTTTTATTTGTATATGATCTTTATTTGGTGGCTCTTTGGCTCTTTTTAAAGTTCCTTAGAAATAGGCGGCAAAAGGCTCTACAAAGGGTAAAAGAGGCACTAGCTAAACTAAAGTTATAAAATTCAATAAGGACAAGTAAAACAATTAAACTAAACAAATGACACAAAACTAAAACAAAATGACACAAAAAGTAAAACAAGTTCAAACAAAATTCTCAAAAGAGTCTAAAAACGGTCACAAAAATATTGAAAAAGATCTAAATTATTACGAAAAATTTAAAACCAGTGCCAATTTTGACAATTAGGTAAGTGGCAGTTCCAAGGAGTTCCAAATTTTCCAAATAAAGTAATAAAAATTTCCCTAAACGATGGTCGAACAGAGAGTAGGTAGTAGTACTCCCCTATGCCGATCCCTCCCAGTACATTCACCCACAGTTGAGAAATCAAGCTGTCTCTCTGGCAAAACACTCTTTGGAATGCACGCACTTGGAGACACCTTGATTTCACAACCAAGTTAGTGAGACCTAATCCACCTATCTTGACTGGCAGACAGAGCGTGCTTTCAGCAACCCATCGTCTTCCACACCAAAAGGCGTCTATCGCTTTTGCTTGAAGATGACCTACGAAGCCTTCATCAAACGTCTCACACTTTAGCAGATGAACGATGGACGAGGTAATCAAATAGTTTATCACGACTGACCTACCCATTAAGGATAATGGAAACAGTTGACTACGCCATGAGTTTACAACTCTAGAGAGTTTCTCAAGAGCGATGCGGCTATTATTTGATTTACTCTCGCGTCCGATATACACACCTAAATACTTCAGGCAAGTATTAGTCCATTGGATGTTCAGTGGAGTATCTGTACGATCTCTCCACCTTCCACATCACAAGCCTTGACTCTTACTAAGGTTGATTTTAGCGCCCACTATACGTTCGAACTGTTCGAAAACAGCACGAGCGACCGGAAAAGCTTCATCTCTTGTCACGAAAATAGACAGATCATCCGCATACGCCAACATAAGAGGCCTTACATTGGTATATGGCAGATGAACCGCATACTGTCCGAGCATTCGACGAAGATTCACCAGTAGCGGCTCTAACGAAAGATCATAAAGCATACCTGACAATGGACAGCCCTGTCTGATACCTCGATGAAACGACATAGGAGCTAGAACTTGCCCTTGATGCTTAATCAAAATCACTGATTCTCTAAACAGTTTCCCGACGATATCGCGCCACCTGGGCGGAAACCCAAATGCCTCGAGAGCAGTCAAGAGATACTCGTGCGAGACACTATCAAAAGCCTTTTGCTGGTCAAGTGAAATCATGGCCATTTGTGTACCTGTCTGTTCATGGTAGGCAAACAAATGCTTGGCTACCGCGATATTGTCGTAGATACTACGACCAGGTACACAATAGGACTGTTCCGGGTGTATTACCGAAGCAATCACTGAGCGGAGTATCGCCCCTAATGCTTTGCAGACGATTTTGTAGTCTACACTGCATAGGGTTACTGGCCTCCAGTTCCCCATCCTCTGCAAATCTCCCTTCTTTGGAAACAAGCGCATATCAGATCTCCTCCAACTAAAAGAAAAGTCTGAATGTTCTCAACCGCCGAATTGAAGACTTCCAAAAGATCAGGAATTAATAAATCCCTGAAACGTATGAAGAATTCTGGAGTCAAGCCGTCATAACCAGGTGAAGTGTGTCGCCTTAGATCCTTTGTCGCAGTAATCATATCTTCCAATGAGATTACTGTCTTCAGAGAAAGTGGGAATATTCTCAAGAAATTCATGAGTGGTCGAGGATGTTGTCGACGTCGCTTCAGAGTAGAGACTACTGTAGTAGTCTCGAATATATTCTGATAGCTGTTGTCCGTTGAGGACTCGTCCAGATTCATCAATTATCGATTCGACCTCACGAAGCAGTACGACGTCTAGTCGCCTGAAAGAAGTACTCGGTTGGAGAATCGCCTTCTCTCAGCCAGCGCGATTGGCCGCGCAGCACAAACTCCAAGCTGTGCTTGTAAGTGTGTGTCGCCAAGCGTTCCTTTATTCCATTGAAATAAAGAATCAACCCCGGCTGAGTTGGGAGAAGAGCTGCCACTCGAGAGACCTCGGCCGACAAGCTAGAAGCTTGATAGCCACTTCGATTGAAACTCGTCTCGATAAAAGACCGAATCTGGAGCTTTCCAAAATCCCACCATTGACTAAGAAAAGGAAAGTCAGCTTTCCTCTCTTGCCAATCGTGCCAGAAATTAATGAACTCATTGATGAACTGCTCGGAATTCAACAAATGGTTGTTGAATATCCAGTATGCAGTTCTTCTTTCAACTAGAGCGTTGGTCGCCACTACAAGAAGATGATCGCTAACGGAACACACTTCATGAGTGACACCAACGAAATGTTCTAGTATTCCATGTGAGACGTAAAGTCTATCAATTCTGGAGCCTGCGAGACTTCCATGGATATTCCGTGAGACCCTCGTGTATGATCTAGTCGTAGGATGCATCCAACGATAGATATCCACGAGTCTGAAAACACCGACAAAATTCCTCAATCGAGTAGCATTAACAGAGCTGAACTCAACTCCAGAGTGCCGATCCATTGAGGGATTCAGAGTGCAGTTGAATTCACCCGACAGGACTGAACACTATCAAGAACTTGTCCTGTAATGTCCTGGTCATGAGGAAGGTACACGTTTACTACCTTGATATGTTTGTCTTGAACGACAAAATCCAAGGAAGAAGCGAAGCCTGGGAAGATATCTGTATAGACAGGAGACGATAGTGTAAATTTGTTGGATACAATAATTGCCACCCCTGAGTCTCGGCGAGGGGCAGGTGTGGCAAACATTGCATAGCCAGTGTGTAGATAAGCATAGCGCTCAATTTGTGTATATGTGTCTTGAGTGAAATTCGTCTCCTGCAGAAGTGTAATGTCTATATCGAACATTTTGACATGTTCGATAGTGCTGTGTAATCTTGTATGAGCACTTAAACCCCAAGGTGTTGAGAGAGCCTATCTTACACAGTCAAAGAGATGAAAAGCTCAAACGATGAATGTTCGACATCTACTGACGAGGAGAATCGGCCAAGCGATGCTCCTGAACCAACTCCTCCACCTTCCTATGGAGACGATTTAAGCGCTCTACATGGTTGTACTTCCTCCTCTTCTTGGACTCCTGTTGTAGGATTCGAAGCTGAGGAAGTAACAACTCTGGCCTCTCCAGCTACTTTACAAGAATGCTCCAGATTTTATCTGAGTTCTTCTTGTACTGGAGTTGGGCAAGAATTTCAGAGATCTTCTCCCTAGGAAGGTTTTCCATCCCCTTCGAGACCTCTAATTGGCTACCAGTCGAAATGGTGCTACCACACGACTCGTAGCCACTGAAGCTCGAGAGACCAGTCTCATCCAAACCGGTGGTATCGCAGTCCGAAAGCTGTTCGAGAGATGCTTCCGCCTCTCTCACTGGCTTTGCTGGCTCTGGAGGAGGCAGCATCGCCCGGTCCACCTTGTTCCTCCTCCTCATCCTCCGTTTTTTGCCTAAATGGCTACTCGACTCCTCGTCAGAAGTAGCCGTGTTCTCACGTGCCGACGTGGCGCCGTTTATAGCCATAATATCTTTGCCTCTGAGCAAACTTCAGGCACCTTAACCACTGGCTGCTCCAAAATAGCAGGTTGGGTGCCGGGAGAAGACTGCTTCTCCGGATCCACTACTGTAGCAGAGGTTTCCTTCGAAAGAGCCCTCTCATCTGCCCTCCTCCCGCTTCTCCTGGGGCAGTCAGCAATAAAATGCCCTACCAAATGGCAAGTATGGCATTTTGCTTCGGTACCAACGTATTTCCAGTATCTCGAGCCGGATATGCTCAGGTAAAAGCCTGGCGGAAGCGTACAACCCTTATTCAAGGTGATGGACGCTTCCCGGCTAGTACCGAAGATACCCCGCCCGAGACTATCGTCCCCAATTTTAATGGGAATAGTGCGAACCTTTCCATGAACCTTCCCGAAACTCCCAAGGAAATTCGAGAGGTCTTCATGTTGGGCTCGCATAGGGACCCGCGAAAACGCGACCTTCGTGGGCTTTTCCCTGAGTGGGAACGGCACAAGTTGTCTACCCTCCACCTCGATTCCCTCAAGCATAAGCTTGGTAGCGCTTTCGAGGGTTGTGGTATACACCTCAACCATTCCCCCAGCTATTATCCCCATGGAGAATAGCTGCTCACAGGAGATGACGCGGAAGATCGCCTTCAGGTCTGAGGACATCCTCTGCTCAAGCTGCATCCCGTAGCTCTCGTCCTGCCACCTCCCGTCGAAGAAGCCCTGGAGACCCGCACTGGTATTGGGTCGAGGCTTACCTGCGTCCAATGGGGCTGGACGAGGAGTGATGTCCCTACTCTGAACTTCTATTGTGGAAGCCTGCCTAGAACTACCACTTACCTGAGCATATGACATCCCTAACCCTAACGCCGGGGATCGTAGTGCTTCTGATGTCTTCACTGCTGTTGCGGTTGGTGCTTGTTGTTGCCTTTTAGCAATATTCGTCTCCGTGGAAAGCGGCGGCCTCATTATAGCACTAGTAGGTGTTGGCGCTGTAGCTGATGCCAGCTTGACAACTTCCACCAAGCTTTGACGTTGTCCTTGCCTTGATGTAGTGGTCGTTGGTTTTTCTGCTGCTTTTGAGGCTGTACCGGCTAATCCTCTGGCTGCTGCTTCAGCTACTACTGAAGCTGTAGCTGCTGCTTCTGTTGCTGCTGTGGTGGTAGTGTTTGGAACTAATGATCCAACAACTGCTGTCTTAATTGCAGACTTCGCTTCTGCAATTTCTTTGGCCTCTTCATTTGGGCCCTTACCGGCCTTTTCTGTGGGCCCCGTGAGATTTACTTTGGAAGAAGAAGAAGTATTTGTGCTCTTCTTCCTTCTCCCAGTTAATTTCAGCGGATCTCATGTCCGCCCAGAATCGCTGATGCTCGTACTCATACTAAGTGCGGCAGAGCAGCTTAAATCCTCGTTTTATTTTATATAATTTGTTCTTTTGTTTTTTTTTTTAATTTATTTTATTTTTAAATAATATTAGTTGTCACTTTTTATTTTTTACTTTAAATTTCTAAATTAAAACTAAAAATTTTATGGTTGCCATGTTGTCATGGCAACGACCGAAATTAAATTAAATTATTTTTTCTGAATGTCAAAAAAGTTTTTACTTTTCACAATTTTAAGTTTATTTTTTTAGAAAGGACGCAAGAGAAAACTCCTTGAGTAACACACACACACACCGTTCTTCACTAATTACAACTTTTTATGGTATTATTGCGCCTATTTTCCTTGTTTTTCACGGACTCCGAATTGACGCTTTAGAATAATAATAATAATAAGTTTATTTCCAATTTCATCTTTACCCAATTCAATTACTTAATCTACAGTCATATTAATATAATAAACGTCAACAATGGCCCCGAGGCCGTCTGTCGAGTTGGCAATCTTCTCTGGTTAAATTATATCAATAAGATTAAAAAGAAAAGAAAGCAAACTAAATGTAAGAGAAAAAAGGATAAAAACAAGTATCTACTAGTAAACAAGGAAAAAAGAAAACAAAGAACTTAAGGTATATTATATACCCAGGAGAAGAGCTAGTCCGAGAGCTACAATTACAATCTTAACACTGATTAATTTTTAGGAGAACTTATATTAATAATTTAACTCTTGAAATAATAACTGTCCATACTTCCAGGCCAGTTTTGCGTATTGTAAAAGGGCATCAAAATTGTTACCATTCAGGATGGCGATAGCTTCACCCTCCGTGAGATAGGTTTTACCAAAGGATATAACTCTAAACTCTTTCAAGACTGGGCATATTGCCAGGTAGTGCATAAAGTCCTCATCCTCTTCCAAGTTACAAAGAGAACACATTGACCTTCCTTCTGTGCGCCATAGACTTGCGTTTAGCTGTAACATACCACTCCTGTACATCAAAATTAGTTTTATATTCATTATAGAATTGTTGTCCTTAAAATATCTAAATTCTCCCAAACTGTAATTGAGCTTATCGTACAATCCATGACGTACGGTCTGCTTCGCTCGTTCCTGTGCCTTCATCCAATGCCATCGTTCCTCTTTTTCTAGAATAGTATCGAGAATGGACGGAAGATTTTCTACGTTTTGCCATGTAGTGCAAAGTTGTACGTCGTGCTTTTCTGCTAGATTTAACCATTCCTCAAACCAGTAGATCTTGTTATCAACCGCCTTTAAAGCCAATATTCGTGGTAGTCTGTTTTCTGCATATAAGCTCAAAACTCTCTGTATATATTCAAAATGAGATTTGGGGGTAAATATATATAAATTAGGTAATCCTGTCTCTAGAGTTAGAACGTAATTGGGCGTTTGTCTAGGCAACAAAAAGGTTTTTTTTATAAAGAATCGCTGCAGTTTTTCAACTTCATAATACTCAAAACCCCATACTTGAGCAGCATAACAAAATACTGCCCTTGAGATAGCAGAGTAAATCCTATACTTAGCTGAATGACTTATTTTTGCGTTTCTGATAAAGTTATTCCATGTGCTGTTCAAGACCCCTTTGGCTGCGCTTAAGCGATCTCTTGTGTTGTCCTTACATGCGAGCCTTGGCATTAACTTGATACCAAGATATTTAAATGTCTTGACTACTTCGATATTTTTTCCTTGAAATTCCCATCTCTCCCTATTCGCTCTTCTGCCACCACCCTTTTGAAAGATCATTATTTTGGACTTACCTAAATTAACTACCAGGTTCCAGCATCGACAGTATTCCCCTAGCTTCGATATCATTTCTTGCAACTCTATCCGGTCTTCAGACAATAAAACCAAGTCATCTGCATACAAGAGTGCACCAAATTTAAAGTCTCTTCCACGATCCGTTCTCCCATAATACGAAAATTAACGGACAGACATGCATAGACGGATAAAACTTTTGGTCCTGATCGCATTTGGCTTCGGCACTTATATGTCTACGGCGATTCTCTCTGCTCTATTGAAGTGCTATACGAAAGAATTTCAACTGAAGTTCTGTTCAAGAAACATTTTCAAAAAATAATCGTAGATGAAAGAAAATACACTAAGAATTCTAAAAATATTTAGGATATTGAATAAATAGGCATATTTAAAAAAAAAATAGTTTTTTCGCATCTTTTCTGAGGTTTTTAAGATTAAACGAAATACGAAGTACTTCAATGTACTGCACGTACTTCAATGTACTTCACTGTACTTCAATGTACTGCAAAATACTTCAACATACTTCAGGTACTTCATACACATTACCATGTATTGCATTACGGGTATTTTGCAGTACGTACTTCAAAATGGAATGATGAAGTATACTGAGTGAAAAACTGGCGTATTGCAAAATTTGAAGTATAAAAAGTTTGCTTTACTTCAGTAATTCATTTTGTACAAAATAATGCATTATTTTATAGTTTATGGTTTTAGGATTTAGGACCTGCTTAAGATGAAATCTTAGTTCTTCCTCTATGATGAGCGTACAAAACAAGTGAGAGTGAGCTCTTACTGCATGGCCCGTTAAGGCTTTTTAATGTGTCGGTGTCATGCATTCCGGGGGGTACGTCTGTGGAGTTGTGGAGAATTGTATGTTTTTTTTTAGTTTTCTGAAGATACCTAGGTACCTAAGACTTTAAAATTAAATTATGGACTCACCGCATATCCTGGCTTTATTTACAAAAACAAATTATGAAAATCCTTGCAATTTTTGCACAGAAATATTGATTTTGGTGTAGCCGCTAAACATTTAATATCACGCGAAACTGGTCAATTTGGTCGTCCTCCAGTACAGAAGAGATGCTTTAAAAATTTTAAATATGCACGTTAAAGCTGCAAAAGAAGTGGATCAGTCCTTCTTAAGATGAAAAAATGGTTGTTTTCTGGTACAAATATGAACATATTTTCAACTCATCATTATGAAGAGTTGGGAAGTCGTGGAAATTCACTTTCCTTGAGAAAAATGTGTTCATAACAGAGTGCTAATGGAAGTGAAATAAAGAACGGAAGAAATATATGCAAAATGTAGGAACTGGGGTGTTAATGACCCAAGTACATAAATCTGTCTGTATTATTATCAAACGCAAACTACAGTACCGTATACCAAACATGATGTATTTTGGCAACCCCTAATGAGGGGTGGTACGACCCCAGTCCCCAAAATCCCCATCCCCAGAAATTGTTCGCCTATAAATTTGTATTCAGGATCCTAAATCCATAAGAAAAAACCCGACCCTCCCACAGAGAGTTAGCCGTCCTTCAATATTGCGACTCTTCTCACGTTTTCCTTAATTCCTCAAATATGCGAATGGAGACTTAGACAGATTTATGAGGGAAAACGATAATTCTCAGCTCCCAAACTCTCCAACTCTTCGTGTTACAGAATCCGGCCACAGAAGAGAGAACTTGAGAGAGAGTCGAGCCGGTCTGACTGTCAGCATTATTAACTACAGTACACACAAAAATTAAATTTTTATTTAATGTTCCAGCAGCCCTAGCCTAGATGAATACCCGTATGTAATTTCGTATGGTTTTCGTACAGTCACTTCCCTGGGAAAGTTTGATTGTTGAAGTGTTTTTCGCATATATTTCTAGAACGATTCGTCGGACAGTAAAAATTACTATAACTACTTTTATTAGATTTCATATTCTGAAGATCTTTTCAGTACAATAAAAACATATGTCTAGGACTGATCGTTTTCACAGTATACGTAAAAATCCTAAATTTTTGCATGGCAACAACAAGAAGGGTCTGCTCGACTTAGCCCATGTTCGTAATTATATTTGCTATTTCTATGAAAAGGCCATATACATATAAAACTACAGCTCTCTATATTGACCCGTTCTCATCTCAAGCAGTGTTTAAATATATAATGAAAAACGAAATTTATGTATGGAAGCCCACGAAGAAGTTACCCGATTTGTCCCATTTTCGAACGTAAATTTACTTTTTTTTTAAAAGTCAGTGTGTAAAGTTTTACTATGGCTCTGTAAGTTATGCGTTCTCGAGTTATCGTGAGGACAAACGGACAGAAGGACGGACAGATCGACATGGAAAATTCAAAATAACTTTTAATGCGTTGATGTCCAATCCATTTTGCTCTACCATCATTATTTCTATGAATGACAAACTTGTATACCCATTACCGTATGATTTAATAATCTAGGGTATAGCAAGAGTAGACAGATGTGATAGCGATATCTTAGTATTGCGGTCCTTAACAATTAATATTAAATATGTTAAGTTCAGGATTTTTTACATTGAAATTCGTAAATAAAAAAAAAATTTAATTTATTTCAACTTACATCAGATGACACCCTTTTACCCCTTCGGAATTTAATGCAAAGCGCTTCTGGAATAAATTTTCAGAGAATCTCGATGGATTATAAATGACATGGTTTCATTATGCCTTGACTGAATAATTTCCGAATTTGTGACAAAATTTCTGAATAAAGTTGAAAAAGATTATGGGCGTCTTCCATATATGTAAAAAAAATTTCTATGAAGACAGACCATGGTAGTATGTCGCGAATGGGTTGACTTCTCGAGATTAAATATTTACTTATTTACTGTACATACGATCACGATGACTCATAGTCTGCCGGGGGTTGTAAAATAGAACTGTTATTATGGGTTTTAAGTTATGTACGTACATATGTATATGTACGTAAGGCAGATTAAAAATATGTAATGTATGTATATTTCTCCTTTTCTGTATTCGTTAATTTTTTTATTCATAAATTCAGCTCAAATACAATAGGATTGAATATAGCTTTAGTACCTACTAAAACAGTTGTAAAATTAACCTAATAAAAATAAATCTAATTACATTTGATTAAAAATATAGAAATGAACAGAGGAAATAAGATAAATTAAGCCAAGAATAAAATTAAAAAATAAACTATATAAACATGGTATTATCAAACTTAGAAATAAAGTCATACCAAAAGTTGAAATAATTCATATTTGGAAAGCGAAATAAGATTTGTGTGAAAGGAGGAGACATTTTCATGTTACAAAAAAAAATCCGCTGAATACTTGCGAAATACAGTCATATTCACATACGAAATAATTACACAGAGAAATAAAGATATACACAAAATATGAGCTATTTCCCTTTGCAATTTGAAAAATAAAGTTATTTGACCTTCTTTCCTGTGACACTATTTCACGGCACCGATTAACGGGGTATGGCCTTACCGAATGCATCAGCATCATTTTCATTGTTTGGCTCATCAGTTTGTTGAGATTTTTTACAAACGACATTTTTCTAGTTTTATTGTGCTATATTGACGTAAGGACATGCCGAATTATGCAGTCTTAAATTGCGAAAGCAACACTCGGTTAATAATATTAGTTATTTTTGCTTTCTGGTCTGAAGGCTCTTTCACATCAAAAACAAGAACTGAAAAATGTAAACCGAAAAACTCAATTTATTCCACTTTTAAACAATATTTTTGCTCCAATGATTAATAAAATCATGGGCAATAGGATAAACTAATAATTTTATTAATAAAATAGTATATTTATCTCAGATTTTTAAGGAAAACACAACTTTTATATTTTATCGGCCGATAGACGAAATTTCGGTTGCATCTGTAGAATACTTTTCGGTTTACACATGTGGAACGTTGCGGGAGGCATTTTATCGTTCTTACTTAATCTCACTTTTATGTTTACTTTTTGGATTGTTTCACTTTTTTGTGTTAAGCCTAGTACTAAGGTCCGCGCTAAGCTAAATTTTATATAAAAATTTAGCGCACTAAAAGTTGTTGGCGAAAATTTATCCTGCATTTTAGACAATGGTCAAGACGCTAAATTAGGCTTTTGGAGTTTGATTAGAGATGGCACCACCAGTCTGTCGCCAAAAAAATTTAGCTTGAATTTATCCGCCCGGGCCATTCTTTGGCGCGGTAAAAATATTTATTGTCAGAGTTCTGAGATCTGATAAATTTATTGACTGCATTTTTGTAGTTAACGTAGTTTTGTACGTCTTGCTGTAAGTAGGGATAAATTGGATTTCTTCACGTGGGCGTATTTTCAATATCATTGTTAATTTTTTTTTATAATGTATACTTATACATATTATTTTTATATGTTTAATTTTTCCAAATAATTTTACCTACTTGTTTTTAGAAATATTATGACCGCGCGTTGTATTTCGGTAAAAAAATGCAAAACGCTTCTTTTTCTTCTTCTTTTTACTATATCTTTTCTCTGAGTCTTCGCTGTCATATTTTAGCTGCTAAAGAACGGCCCGATATTGGAGACTGGCTAAAATTTAGTTTAGCGCGGACCTTAGTAATAGGCTTTACCTGACTGCAAAACATTTCTAATATGGATAGGGACTTCGAGCTAAAGCTAATTATAATATATATAATATATAAAACAATTTTGCATGTCCGTCCGTCCGTCTGTGCGCACGATAACTCGAGGACGCGTATAGTTAGAGAGTTGAAATTTTGTACACTGACTTTAAAAAAAAAGTGAAATGAAGTTCGAAAATGAGACAAATCAGGCAACTCTTCGTGGGGTTGCCATACAAAACTTTCGTTTTCCACTATATATTTGGACACTGCCTGAGAACGCATCGATATAGAGAGCTGAAATTTCGTACATGGTTTTTTCATTGTAGTAGCAAATAAAATTTCAAAACTGGACTAAATCGGGCAACTCCTTCTTGGTATTGCCATATAAAAATTTAGGTTTTTTACATATACTGTGAAAACGATCAGTCCTAGACATTTTTATTGTACCAAAAACTTCTTCAGAATAGGAAATCCTATAAAATTGGTTAAAATAAATTTTTCTGTCCGACAAACCGTTCTAGAAATATATGCGACAAACCACTTCAACAGTCACATTTGCATAGATCGGTGACTATACGAAATTTTATACTGGCATTCATCTAGGGTATCATAAGAATTGGTCTTAGACCAATTCTAGCTTTTTCACTTGTTCTATTTTAAGCTTATCTAAGTATCTTTTCAGCAGTGGATTGCAGGAAAAAGTGGGAAAATCTCAGAATCTCCCTCATCAAACAACTTTTACGATAATTAAATGTCACTTCTATTTAACCAAAAAAAATTTTTTCGGTTTTTGATGTGAATGCAAAAGCGATTATTCGGTGTAGAACTTATCGGTTTTCGGTGTTCGATATAAAAGTGCCTTTACTGTGTAAGCTTAAGTTTAAGGGTTTTTAATAATTTAAGCGTATATTCGAATTTGTTACGAGGGGACCAAAAAGAGAGAAAATTCTTATTTAGAATTTAAGTTGACTTTGATTTAACCATGGCAAATTGGACTTTTTACACAGTTAGTTTATCTAACACGACCGTCCTGCTTCCAATTTTTATATCTAGGTATATTGGTAATAAAGGTTAATATTCCATTTCCATTTAGAGAACTTCCGTATTAGCAAAATTTCTATTACGTAAGTACTTCTTATTTGTACACCCTAGAAGAAATCCTAGGGTATACTAAGTTTGTAACGCACAAAAATAATGCTAATAAAGAAAAATAGGTTGGACACCCACGGATAATATTAAAAGTTATTTTGATTTTTTCATGTCCGTCTGTCCGTCCGTGTGTCCGCCCGTCCGTCCGTCCGCTCTCACGATAACTCTAGAACGCGTTTACTTAGAGAACTGAAGCTTTGCACACGGGCTTTTTAAAAATAAGTAAATTTAAGTTCGAAAATGGGACAAATCGGGTAACCTTTCGAAGAAGTTGCCATACACAAATTTCGTTTTTTACCATATAGCTTTTGGGCTGTGCCTGAGAACGCGTTAATGTAAAGAGCTGAAATTTTGCACACAGATTTGCTTAAGAGAATGAAAATTTTATTTCGAAAATGGAACCAATCGGGTTACTCTTTCGTAGGGTTGCCATGCGAAAATTTCGTTTTTCAATATGTATTTGAACACTGCCTGAGAGTCCGTCGACGTACAGACCTAACATTTTATATACAGTGTTTTTATAGTAATAGTAAATAAAGTTCCAAAAATGGCCTAAATCGGGCAACCCCTTCTGGGTGTTGCCATTTAAAAATACTAAGGTTTTCTGCGTATACTGTAAAAACGATCACTCCTAGGCGTTTTTATTGTACTGAGAAGTTCTTCAGAACATGAAATCCTATGAAATTGGTTAAAATCATTTTTACGCGGTCTTGGCTAGGGTCTTTCAATAAAGCATTTTTGTATTGCATTGTGTTGTATATGATACTTGCACCGATGGGTGACCGTACGAAATTACATATGGGCATTCATCTAGGAAATCATAAGAATTGGTCTATTTTACTTGTTAATAATTATTTTTCTATTACTGATACTTCTATGTAAAATGTCAATGTTTTATTTAAAGTTTTATTGAGGATAGGAAAACTAATTTATTTAAAAGAAATATATAGCATGCCCAGAGGGATGTGTTAAATGTGTAAATCAATTCGGAAAGTGATTAAGTTCTGATGGGAAAGTAAAAAAAAAAGTCAACCAAAAATCGAAAACACTTTTACTCTTTAGTGAGAACGAATGAAATTTAAATGAAGGTAATGTTCACTATATGACGTAGATAATTGATAGTTCGGATAATTCTTACCATGTTAATGTGTGTACTGTTATTGGAGCTTATATTTCGCCATCTGATGACGAGCTACAAATGGTTCACTGTTCCAAATACAAATAGTACAGAAAATATATTAGTCCTTCTAATATAGAATATTTAATCCTAGCGGTATCAGTAATTCAAAATGCTCACTTTTTTTTTAAGAGATAAAATTTAAGGTTTTTCCAGTTTATTCGAATTTTGTCAATATATACATTAAATTAATGCGCATGACCAACTTAAGTCCTAAGTTTGGGTTAGGGTACGTAACCATATAAATAATGACATAATAAATGCTTCATGGACTTAATTGAGAAATGAATTTGTGATATGAAAAATTATGCTATTGGATTTATGTATGATTTAGATTATTTGGTTAAAAGATGCGTAACTCGCGTCTAATGTGAAATGAATTATTCAAATGCATGAAATGCTAAAGTCACACGAATGCAATCACGCGTTAGCTTATGTAGCTCGTGTTAAACGGTACTTAGAGTTATTTATTAGGGTAAACACGAGCTTAGTGTCATTTTTGTGCAATACAATATTATTGTATCAGAATTAAATAAATGAAAGTACATTCGATACTTATTCATTTAATGTGAAGAAATGTCTTGCGATATATGTACCTACGTGAAATACTTTGAAAAACCCCAACTAAGATCTAGTAGGGTGCTCATACTTATACTTTTCTAAAGACAGAGTAAGCAGAATTTTACTTAAAATAATTTGAAATCAGATTACCGAGTAAACTTCCTCTTCATCAGCATAATTTTATGAAAATCGGCAAGTGTTGCCTGCACCCTCTGCTACAGTATGGGATCATCTTGAAGTACTCCTGTGTATATCTTATTCATGTACATCGGCAGCAGAATTCGTGAAAATGCTTTTTCGACGGCATACATTTAATCCAGAGAAAGCATGAATAATCTCTCACCCGTAAGCCATAGAGTATAGGAAAAGGCTTTTGCAGCTGGTAAAGAGGCTATACATATATCTGCTCCCGATACAGAAGCCAAATACTTCTCAAAGAGTCTTATGATATGCAAAATTTATCACAAATCAAATGTGTATAATCAGATGCAAAGCGAATTCAGTAGTTCCGTTAGGCTGCGGTTGAGATAGATTTGCGTAGAGTTAAATGAACTTTGCATCTATATAACGAACATGTTGACAATAATATCCATACATATATGTATTTCAATACATTACTTTTGTACCATTCAGAAGATAATATGATCTTGAAATTCATTTTCATAAATTAAATTATTTACATACATGTAGTTACATATAATATTCAAAATAAGTTTCCTGCAAGAGAATCATTGCCAAACTAGGTACGTACTCGTATTATAAATTAACAACGCGTCTCTTTTTTTTAATTTAACTTAGTTTGTTGTTTAAAGCGTATACGATAAACTAGCTTGTCATATAGCGGCACTCAAATCTTTCTATAATTTTCTACGTATTGATCATGTGGCTTCCAAGCAAATCATTGTCAAGCTATTCAATTCAGACGTTGCTTTCCATCATGCGCTTTGGCCTATTTTCCTTTTGTGGTGAATGAATTCCTCTTCAATTGGAGGTTGTTAAGTGCATCGACATAAGTTATTACTTTAGATACATCACTCTCTAGAAATTGTGTGATTCGATCAAAAAACTTGATAAATAATACTTGCAAAGGATGTTTTCCTCATTACTTATTACTTCGAAGCATACTTTGACTTTTCAGCGATGAATCTGAAGTTTTTTTAAGTGTCTTAAGAATTGAAAATGTAAGGTTTGGAGGAGATGTTGTTCCTCATATGACGATCATTATGTATCTTATTTTAATTTACATAATCAGTTTTTATATCAGTTTTAGAGTACTCGCATAATGAAACGTATACATAGAATGAAATTGGCTCAGTGTAACGAGCATAAAAATTTCTGCAGGTTTGTGAAATCAACTGTGATGTGGCAACAGAGTCAGTGTTAATTTACTATAGAATAGACTGTAAACTCTTTTGAAGCTGTAAAACTATTTTAATGATAATACAGCTGGCACACACTTGGCTTCATATTTTTCCTTATATATGAAAAAATGAGGTTTAAGAATATTAGCTAATTGTACACTTTGGTTTTTTTGGTTCACTTAAGAAATTTTCCTTCTTACCAAAATAATAATTACCAAAATAAATGATCCCTTAACTTCACTTAAAACTAAAGATCTGGTATTTCAGGAAGCATCAGTCTCTAAGTAGGTATATCTCAAACAGAGCTGAACATTTTTAGAGCGTCGCTTTGATACTCATAAAACATTTGGGCTCATCACTTGGGTAGCATCAATATATTTAACAATTGCGAATTCGAATAAAGCAAACCTGTAAACGGAAGTGTTTCAGAATTCCGTCTTTGGTTTTGAATTTTCACTGTGATCTTCTCAGCAGGCTAATTTGTTTACCAATTTTTACATATTGTTACCTGAAGGGCCCGATGGCTGATCCATTCCATCTAAACACCGCCGATGGTGCCACTGAACTAAATTTACGGAGCACCTACACCAGTGGCATCCAAGCATACGTAGACCCTGCAACTCTTGGCTTCTTTGTCATTTTGCACTGATGTCTTGGAAGCTGAGGGACGACCTACCTGCAAGGAAAAGAAGAAAAATAGAAGGCAACATCATTAGCAAAAACACTAATGGTACCCATTCACTTACAGTCCGCCTGCAGGCCGTGGACTGATGGCCAGAGGCCTGCCGACTGATTTCCACCATACACTTACCGGCCGCCTGCATATCCAGGCCTGCAGTCCAGCGAAACTGATGCAACTGATAGTGTGTGTTGCTGTATCGTCGTCCGGAACTTTTGTTTCTGTAAATATTTTAGCCGCAATCCAGCATACAAAAAGTTAAAAAATGGCCAAAAAGGAGGATTTATCCGGCTTTATTCATAGTTCGTAATAATAAGGCCTTATGGCAAATCAAATTAAAATCCAGTAACCTTTTTTAAAGCATTATAAATGCATTGACATGTCTCCGATAGAATGGTTTCCAAAGCTCTCTTTTGCGGTTATAGCACGTCTTAATCTGGTATGCTTTTTATATCCTGGTTGGAATCATGGGGTGTTCTACGTTTGTCATTCCGTTTGCAGCACTTAGAGATAATTTTGCTAGAACAAAATGGATTGAACACCCACCCATAATATGAAAAGTAATTTTGATTTTTGCATGTCCGTCTGTCCGTCCATTTCTCCATCTGTTCACACAATAACTCCAGAACGCGAGTTCTTAGAGAGTTGAAATTTTGCACGCTGGCTTTACAAAAAAAAATGTAAATTTAAGTTCGAAAATGGAACAAATCGGGTATCTCCTTTGTGGGGTTTCCATGCAAAAATGTCGTTTTTCACTATATTTTTGGTCACTTCCTAATAACGCGTCAACGTAGAGAGCTGAAAGTTAATATACGGCTTTTTTATAAAAATAGTAAATATAGTTGCAAAAATGGGCAACCATTTCTTGGTGTTGCATATAAAAATTTAGAGTTTTTCCGTATACTGTGAACACTTCTAGACGTTTTTGTTATAATAATTTTTACTGTCCGATGAACCATTCTAGAAATATATCCGAAAAAACACTTCAAAAATCAAGCCTGCAATGCGTGACCGCCCATACGAAATTACATACGGGCGGGCATTTATCTAGGGTATTACTTATAAGTGGTCAAAAACCAATTCTAGCTTTTTTATTTGTTTTTAATGTAAGGTTTAACCAACTTCATCCATACGAACATAATTCTTCAAATCATCCATGTTACTCCTTCTTAACCTTTTCTTGTGTGAATATTTCTCGCATTCCAGGAGCCAATTTTTCACCCAAAATCTTTTTTTAAATTTTGTCGGTTTTTTGTTTAATAAAAACAATATAATATACAAAAAACACAACTTCTTTTTCTTTGCAACAGCTATTTCATCTCTTTGAAATATGAAGTTGGACTGTCAGGCGAACTGATAATGTCTGGCAAAATTGCAGTTTGCCTGCAGACAGCGGTCTCCCAGAGATGGCCTGCAGGTATAGACTGTCAATTGAACTGAATAATGTGTGACCTATGTACATCAGTTCTCATCTGCAGTCCATATCTAATAGTCCACGGCCTGCAGGCGGACTGTAAGTGAATGGGTACCATAAGTAATAAACCGAACTAGCCTGTAGGTAAGTGGTAGGATATAGGCTTAGTAAATTACACCGATTCTAACCACTAACCACACTAGCATGTACTAATACCTGCGCTATATCCACCTGGAATGCCATGCAAGAGCGATAAAATAGCTTAAATCCTGTACAATTGACCAAAAACAGTAAGAGTTTTGGACAAAAAAACTAATTCATGTGTAGGTAGGCAATGCTTGCAAAACCATAAAGGTGCTGATTGCTTACTAGAATGTCGATAGCAGTCACGACACTGTCGGATCTCTGTTGACTCATGACTGCAATCGGAAAGTAAACATTTTATAGGTTCAAATTCTGCTGAATTAATGCCATATAGAATACGAATGCAATGCTTGACATTCTTTATATCACAATAAAATTCCGGTAAAAAAGAATATTCAATTATTAACACTATCATCTTTATTTCAACGTCTTCTGATACGTAATGCGGCTGTCTTGCAGCTGCTTGGTTGTCGGTCAGCTATACTTTCAGCAGATTTAATATCACTTTCATGCCCATTTTCATCCTCAACTTAGTTCAGGATTTGCACTTTTACCGCTTTCCACAAATAAAGCATATTTTCTGTACTTTGTATTTCAAACCCTATAAAGAAAATTTAGAAATTTCAAAACTGAAAGTAAACAAAACGAGTAACCGCAAAATCTTGAACAGTTAATCAATCTCATATCGAGCACCCATCCCGTGAAATAGGGAGAAAAGTCCCTTTGCAAATCCGAAAACAAACGTGGACTGAATTTCCGGGTAGAGCTTCCACTTGAGAAGAGCATTCGATGAGGAAAAGTGTGATTAACTGGAGTTGTTTTTTTTTAAATCGCGTAAAAATAAAGTAGACTAACTTAAAAAACCAAGAAGGAGGTACCCGATTTAGCTCATTTTTGAAATTTTATTTACTATATTTATAAAAACGATGTATACAAAATATCAGCTCCCCACGTCTACGCGTTCTCAGACATTTTCCAAATATATAGTGAAAACCAAAGTTGTGTATGGCAACACTAAGAAGGGGTTGCTCGATTTAATCCATTTTTAAATCATGCACCAAGTTTCAGCTCTCTACATTGACGCGTTCTCAGGCAGTGCCAAAATATGTAGTCAAGAATGATATTTTTGTATGGCAACCCTACGAAGGAGCCCAATCGGCCCCATTTTCGAACTTATTTTTACGTTGTTTTTTTCTAAAAGGGTCGTGTGGAAAATTTCAACGCGCCTCGAGTTATCGTGAGGATAGTAAGACGGACAGATGGACAGAGTGACAAACGGACAGACGGATAGATAGTATCAATCACATAATACTAGTAACTATGCAGAGCTGAAATTATCCGAATAATTTGCTATCCGTGTTATCCGTAATAATTATGATTCGAGAAAGAGAAATTACACACTTAGATATTCACATAAATATTCTCTCAAAAATATTTTATAATGTTTCTGCGTAGATGGGAAAGATTATGAGCTCAGTTGGCGAGAGCTCTCTAAAGCCAACTAGAATTCAAAATGATGCTAGTGCTTTTCTAAATACAAAAATAATTTTAACGCTTCGATATATTGCGTTAAATTAATTAATTAAAGCAAATATTCCAATGAATGAACACGAAAGTAACTATATATATAAATGCAAATTTGCCCAACTTTATATTAAGAAATTTCATCAGCAATTATGACTATACAACACCTTATCCATGGAACAAGGACAATGACTTTAACGTTATCGCAACAAACGAAGCACGAGAACAAAATGATGAAAGTTCAGCGCGGCATTTTATAGATACAACGATGAGTTTCAAGCCTTTGAACAAATTTTAAGCTACATAAAATTCTAATTAAAAGTGCTTTATGAGAAGCACTATCAATTAATTTGCAGGAAGTTTGATGTTTCCGTGTTACACCGGGATTTTAATGATATTCCAAATTTATTTATTTATTTTTACAGCTAGCATGAATTCTGGCTAAAACGACGTATAATGCCATTTTATTTCGGGTACACTGAACTGATAAATTTATTATTTTATTTAAGAATAACAGTACTAATAGAGTATTATATGGAAATATTCGATAGAATCGAAGTAATGTAGATATATAAAACCGAAGTGGAAGTGTAGATATTAAAAATTCTAAAGGAACAGTTATTTCTGGTATAGTCGCCATTTTATTTATCAAAACATTGTTCTTTTATTTTCCTTTTGCTATTGAGCTTTAATACTACAACGCTCTTTTCACGTATTAATCTTTACTTTGTTTCCTTCCTAGTAGATCCATATAGCAATCAGTTGATCAGTTTTTTCGAAAATCAAAATAGTAAATATTGTGCAGGTATTTTTCGAAATCCAAAATTTGTTAAATGCTGACATATGAAGAGTATACATCTATATACGCACATATAAGAAATAATTTGAAATGTCAACCATCTCCTATTCCTATTCTGAAAGATGAGAAAAATATTTTCCTCACGCACAGCGGAAAAGATGTAAGGCTCATAAAGGGTATACTTACTTGACATTGCCTACTTAGGTACCATCTTAGGAAGATGGGTACGGTCAAAACCCTAGAGAATACTTCTCAAGCCATGAAACAGAGTCCCTCACTACTGCATGAGAGCCCTAACATGGTCCTAATATTCTAAAATTCTTCGGAAGCGTATCTAGGGGGGAGCAGGGGAGCGATTGCTCACCCTGGGTTACATTATCAAAATGTGGCACCTTCCCACCAACAAAATTCAGATTGCACGAATTTAAGCATAAATATACTTAGGGCCGTAAACACCAACCAGAATAATCCATATTCACCTGTAATGCTCAAACACCAACCATACTCGCTATTTAATCCATCGTATTACACCTGTATAATATTTTATTCGGGGGTAAAGTTCCTATTCGAGGATTATTCCGAACAGGTTAGATGCACTGATCCTAAATTCTTTCTCTAGTAAATTTTTTTTTTAATATTATGTAAAAAAGAAAACTGAAAATTAAATTAATTTTGTTCATTATATTGCTTATTCAACATTTCTTATTTTAAAACATAATACATATAATAAATATAATAATAAATATCCGAAATAATGCCACATAAGAAAAAAACTCATTGTTTTACACGAGTTGGTGTTTACGACCAAAGCAAGCAGGATTGTTCTCGGATAGGAATAATCTTTACACAGAAAATAGGATTATCCTCGTTGGTGGTTACGGCCTTGAATGTCTGATTTTCGTGTGAAGCAGTTTGTCTTTAATATAGGTACTTAAGAATAATTCTGAAAACAACGCATATTTATTTCATCATAAGTTAAAACAGTATTCACCGCTGAATTGTTTATACAGGGTATCCTGTAAGTGGTGTAATATCCGAAGGCTACGGATAGGTCATGCTTAGACGAGCAAAAAATTGTATGGGGGAGGGGGGTGTTATCCTAACGATTTGTGATATAACGCGACTTAAATCGTTGGGCCTTTCCAATGGTCTATAATTTTTTTCTTCTCCTCTCTTCGTATTGAAATCATGGCACAACAAAAGTAAAATTTCGGAATTATTACTCGTTTTTTTATTTAACTACTATTTTTATCAAAAAACACGTCAGCAATACCATATTTTCATATTGGATTTAAGAAACCCACAGCGTTAGCTTTAAAATAACCTATGACACTCTGTACCGAAAATGTAACCCTTTCTGCATATTATGCACATTTTCTCTAGCGAAAATGGCTGAAAAAGTTCAATAATTGCCAGAAAGTAGGCAATTATCTTTTAGTAGAAATGACCTTTTTCAGCCATTTTCGCTGTATATGCAGGAAGGGTTACATTTTGGTGATCTGTAAAAACATACCCAAATATTTTTAAGTCCCGTTATCTTGGAAACCGGTAGTCTTGTTTAAACCATGACGATTTACAAAAATAGTTGTCAGTTCGCAACACCAAAGAAATTGTAAGGATTTGTATACTTATATACCTTTCGTAGTAATTTGTCACTTTAAACAGATTCATATTTCATATGACAACATTCAATATGTTTTCGTATTTATAATTGAAATTACATGACTTTGCTTGTAATATTAATACAGTCTCTTTAATGTAGTTTTAGTATATTTTTCAAAGTACGAACGAACGCGTAGCCTTTGTGTATAGAGGTATTTGTATAGTATTCGCGAAAAGGTTTATCCCTTGACTATATGTTTACATTATTTCTTACTTTCTCCATTTAAAAACTAATTACGTAGCTACTTAGGCTAAATTAACAACGGTATTATATTTAAAACTAACTCAGGTAAACTTGAACACATCAGAATTTAAAAAAAAATTTGGAAACTATAATATTTGATCAATTGCGGAATCTGCAGAATCAAACACCCTTTCCTACTACTATATACTCTATATCAAGAGTATAACATCCATAAAGAATTCGCTCCTTGCATAACATTTTGTACGAGAAATTTTTTAGACTTGCTGGGAAACACAGTTGGCTACTGAAGTGGGTTATAATTATTGTTATAGATAGTTTTGCAAGAACGAAGCCTGGACGCTGTAGAATTTGTCTTATGTATTTATAATTCATATGTGTACATATATTTATATCAATTTTATTTTGAATTAAGAGATTTTTGTTACCTTTTCCTTCAATATAAAATGTGAATATACCTTCTTATGTTTTAACTACATACTTGAAGCTGGAGGTCTAATTTTTTTTTCTCTTTTCAAAATATGAAATAAAATTTATTTCTATATACTGGCGTCTTTGTTTTAATATGCTCGCTCCCCCAAATGTGTATACCTAGATACGCCTCTGGTGTTCTTATATAAAGCTGACAACAAAAGTTTGATTTGAATAGCTCCTGCGCCCTAAACTACTATTTATACAGAAAAACTGTCTTCTGATAATCTTAAGCTTACTTTCTTGTATTCCCAACCATAATAAAATTTTTATATCTTTTCTTACAAAATTATTTAAAACAATTTATCTTAACCAAATGACTACGATTCCCCAAACAAAAACTCTCAACGGAGTAATAATTTCATTTGTGAATGTGCCGTGGTCCGATGCATTCGAATCAATCTGGCCTACAGATTCGGACTACAGCCGCACATACATTATTGCAACTATTACTCAGCGTAAAATGGTATTATTACTTTTTTACTTTTTAATCAAAACTATTTTATTATTTTGTTAAGTAAGGTATATAGTAAATGTAACTTTTGGGAAGGTAAGGAGTCGAGCTTAAAATTACTGGAAGACTACTTTGGATAGTAGTTTAGGCTTTATGGCATATACAAAATCATTGATTATGTTTAGAGCGGAGCTATTTAGAACTAGTTTTACGTAAGTCAACTTACGTAGGACTAATCCAGCTGCCGTTTAGTCCGCTCGTATTAAAGCTTTGACAGTTGTCAAATTTGTCAGATTTGCCTACTATTTCACTTTCCAAATTTCTAATGTAAACAATTTCTTTTCTGAGGCTTATGTCTACGTTTAATACTAATTTTGTAGGTATATATCGCATAAGATACCGGATTAAAGTAGAACTAGTTTTTCGTAATACGGCATGTTTAGACCACTGCATATTAGTTTTACGTAAGTCGACTGACGTAAAACTAGTCCTAAATGGAACGGTCTAAACAGGCTCATTGTCTACCCACTGTAAGAATCGATATAAAACATTTTAGAGAATTGGAGTAGCACGCACACATATAGATTTCTGTTTCATAGCTTGGGAAGTATTTCTTGAAGTTTTTGGTTAGATCGATAGCCATAGATCTGTCCCTTCTGCGTGGCGGACAAAGAGACTATTGAATTGTTCTGTGTGACTGTAAGGCTCTAGGCCGTTTAAGTCTAAAACTTCAAGAAAAGACAATATCATCATTGCAGGTTCGCAAAAAGTTGTAAAAATTTGCGTTTTCAAATTTCAGATGCGTATGTTATGCTTTTAAATAATTCGCAGTTCAGGACAACCTAAGAAAAAAATCACTGGTAATGAAACCACCGCTTGCTTTAGACTGAATTTTTTTTTTCTTCCTATCATACAAAAGTTTCTAAGTGTAGCTTATAGTTGAAATAAAGATCATTAAAACCAACGTAAACAGTTTTATTGCAAGCATATCATTACGATGCTTCATGTTAAATCCAACAAATTTAATAAATAACGAATAAATGTTTTGCAAAGTAAGCTGAAGCTTAATCATTTAGATTTTTCTAAGAGAGAGCTGGATAAGCCAAATGAATAACAATCATACAAAGTATTACTGGTAACTATAAAACCTCCCCGCATGGAATGAAATATATCCAAACAAAATCAAATATTCATATCTCAAAAGTTTTATGTATTATATCTACATATATCTTGATGGGTGCAATTCGCTTGCAAAATTTGCCCCAGTAATCCGATCCCTTCCATAAATGACAATAATTTGCTCATTATGCTTTTCTTAAAAGCGTTTATTAAACAAAGTAAACGTATTTTTCCCTTTAATACATTGGCATGAAAATGTCCAATTAATAAAATTTTTATTGTTCCTATTATAGCCAATCCTGTACCCTGCACGTGAGGTGGTATATCTTTAATTTGACTGCAATATAACTTTCTTGATTTTCAATTTCAATAGTTAGATCCTGTAGCTCTCTCAAAATGTTTAACTTTCATTTTGGTATTTTAATCTTTTCGATTTGGATATTTCTTAATTTTATATTATTACAACAGTCTTCAATATTCTCGTAATATATATCTTAATTTTTAATTCCGACTTCAGTATTATATGTCGTTAGTTTAGTATCAATAGTCTCAAAAGCACAATTTTTTTTTAATTTAAAAACCAGTATAATATTATATTATTATAATATTTTTTCTTTTGCACCGGTTAACAAAGAAAATAACAATTGTAATTCTTTAAACTTTAATTTTTATAGAGCAGATTTTATTTGTATGAATAATTATTTAGGTGAAATTAATTGGTCCAATATTTTCCGCACGTTAGATTTACCAGGTAGCATTTAAAAATTCTTAGGCATACTCTATGAAGCTTGTGATGCTTCTATTCCTAGGGTTAAGCAGTTCAATCATACACATCCTAAGTGGTTCTCTAAAGATTTCATAAGGCTAAAAATGTCAAAAACAAAGCACACAGAAAGTATAAAAAAAGTAATGTGGAAGCAGATTATATGATTTTCAAGCGGTTGCGTAGAAGAGTTGAATTCCTTCATCGTTTTTTTTTAAACAATACATAAATTACATGTAATCCAGTACAAAACAGAAAAGCAAGGTACTCTGGTCGTTTCTCAATAGTAAAAAATCAACATCAGGTTTCCCTAGGACAATGCGTTATAATGACGTTGTTGCTTCGGACACACAATCCACATGTGATCTTGTTGAATATAATAGTTTGTATTGGTTACTCAAACAGGCCTAGTATATACGTCAATGTGTTAGTGTCTCAGAGGCAAGTGAATATTTAACTCTTTTTCTTCCTTCTTTGTTAGACCTCCGTACAATAAAGACCTAATTCGTTCTGAGAACCCATGCGTTTTATTTCTGGTGCTTTTCAACAGGTTATGGGCCCAGAGAATTATAATAATTTATAATTTA
The DNA here is from genome assembly GCA_963930735.1 of Dioctria linearis. Taxonomy (NCBI): domain Eukaryota; kingdom Metazoa; phylum Arthropoda; class Insecta; order Diptera; family Asilidae; genus Dioctria; species Dioctria linearis. The sequence continues at coordinate 110,177,246 of OZ005741.1, forward strand.
ATTCGGTACGTTAAAACAAAATTTCGGGCAGTAATTAATAGTTTTGGTTCCAATAATCGAATCGATCTGCAAATTAATTAAAAATTGTCCGGGTGCCGGCAAATGGCGGACAATAGTGCATTGAAAATATCAATGTTTGTGCAGCAATAAAATATTTTATTTAACGATCGTATTTTTTTGATTTTTGGTAACACTAACGGAGTGACAAGAAGCTTTTTCAAAATAACAAAAAAAAAAAATTGAAAGCATGGATTTAGTCAAAATTGACAAGTTGCTGAATGCCAGTCAATGGGCTGTCTGGAAATTTCAGGTAAAAATTATACTTAGTGCAGGAGAACTATTCGACATAGTAAACGGCACCGTACCAAAGCCAGAAAATGCAGAAAAATTGGCAAAATGGACAAAAAGTGACAACAAAGCACAGAAGATAATAGCTACAACTGTCGGTCAGCAACCGCTTCTCCACATTATGAACTGTGGTACATCTCATGAAATGTGGCGAAAACTGTGCAGTGTATATGAGCAGAAATCATCTTCAAGCATTCATTTCTTTTAACAGAAACATGTCATGCTATATCTCCAAACTAGAAGAATTGGGACAGCAGTTGAAAGATCTGGGAGAGCCAATATCAGATTCTATGATGATCACGAAAATCCTAATGACTTTGCCAGCAGAGTTCAATCACTTCTACAGTGCGTGGGAATCTACAGCTGCAACAGATCGCACATTAGAAAATTGAATGGCTAGACTCATGATCGAAGAAAATCGCATAACACTTCAAGAGACAGAAACAATTGGAGAAGCACTGGTCGCCAAGAAAGACCATAGGAACAGGCGGAATGCAAATACCAACAAGTCAAAAAGACCGGGAAAATGCTTTACATGTGGTGGTAGAGGCCACTGGAAGAGCGACTGCACCAAAACCCTCGATAATACTTCACAAGCCATGAAACAGACTCCCTCCCTACCACATGCGAGGCCTGACGTAGTCCTTACATTCTAAAATATTTGCAGTGTTCTTATGTAAAAGTGACAAAAGTTTGATTTGAGTAGCTCCTCCGCCCTAAACTACTATTCATACAGAAAAATGGCGTTCTGTTAATCTTAAGCTTCCTTTCTTATCTTCCGAACCGTAATAAAATTTTCATACATTTCCTAACAAAATTATTTAAAAAAAAATTATCTTAACCAAATGACTACGATTCCTCAAACAAAAATTCTCAGCTGAGTAATCATTGTGATGTCGCTGCGCCGTCATGGCACGCCCGTGGGCTGATGATATCGAATGTAGCTGCCTACAGATTCGGACTACGGGTGCACATACACACATGCAATTATCACTCAGCTGAGAGGTATTGAGCGTAAAATGGTAAGGTTACTTTGTAATCAAAACTGCTTTATTATTTTGTTAAGTAAGGTATATAGGAAGTGAAGCTTTTGGGAACGTAAGCAACCAAGCTGTAAATTACTAGAAGACTATTTTCCTGTATGGATAGTAGTTTAGGTTCTATAGCATATCAAAAGTCAATGTTTGCACTTTTCCATATGTATCAATATAGAACTTTTTGAAAACGCACGCACACATATAGGTTTCTATTTCATGGCTTGGAAAAGTATTTCTCGAGGGTTTTGACTGCACACAAAAGAAAAGCAAGAATCGAATAACAAAGTCGAACGACACGTACAAAGAAAGTGATGCTTTGATTGCAGAAGCCACGGCAAAGTATAAATAAGTATAAGTAGAGACAGAGGCGAACAAAATAGGAAATTTTTCGTGTTTTTTAGAATGAAACAAGTAATTTCATATACTTCCGTCTTTTGCATGAATGGGGGAAAAGAACTTGGCTATACACTATTGTAGTGCAACCGAGACAACGAGCTAAAAACAAAAATCGAGAGAACGTAGGATTACCCGAACGACAAAACCTTATTGAATCCCTCATAATCCTATCAAACTATCCATAATAATGTACATCAGGTCACACTACCTTCCATTTTAAAGAAAAAGATAAATTTCGCTTTGGTCCACATGTTGAAAGGAGATGTAAAGTTCCTCTCAAATAAAATTCTCATTTTTCCCGAAAATATCAGAGAATCCAGCTTGAGTTCTCCCACTTATTCTCTTCATAGCAAAACGAATGTAAACAGAAAAACGTGCTGTTCAAATATCATGGGATTACACCAACAAACATTAGAATTCCTGCGAAAAACATTGGGACAACTCCGCCCATTCTCTCTTGCTTACGAAAAACATTGGGAAAACTCCACCCATTCTCTCTTATTTACGAAAATAAATCATTTGCCATTCCATTTCGTTGCATGTAATCTTCGCTATCACATTTTTTGTCTTATTCGTAAAATGTTCAAAGAGGGTTTGATTTTTTTTTCTCTTCCTTCCTTCCTTTTCTCGCCGTGTACATTTATATGGAAAACAATCGGAACACTCTTCTGTGTCCTTTCTTTTATTTAGTCATTCTTTGGCCATGGTGTCAATACATCAGGGCAGCGAGTGGTTTTTTGATACGGGTGCGAGCGATCACATGACAAACAAACGGGAATAGTTTAATACATATCAGCAGTTCAAGCAGCCGGGGCAAGTACGTGTGGGAAGCGGAGAAATGATAAATGCAGAAGGAAAAGGGCACATAAATGTCAAAGCATATAATGGAAAAGATTGGATACAAAGGCGTTTGAGTGATGTGTTGTATGTGCCTAAAATTCATTTAAATTTGTTCTCCGGTATAAAAGCTATGGACAAAGGTTACTTATTTTCAAGTGACAACAAAGTTTGCAAACTATTTAAAAATGATAATGTGCTTGCAGTGGGAGTGCGCGAAAAGAAACTTTTCCGTAAGATGTTTGCATTTGAAGATAATAAAAATGAGACTCCAAAAAGTTATGCTGCATCGAAGTCATCAAAACAGGTCAGTTTAAGATTTTGGCATGAGCGTATGAATCATCAAAACATTGGTCAGGTGAGAAAAGTGCTGTCAAATATGAATATTACGTTCAAGAATGAATTAAAATTTATGTGCGAACCTTGTATATATGGAAAACAACGTCGCTTAAGCTCTCAAAATGGCGAAAAAAAGAGTACAAAATGTGCAGAAATAATACATATGGATATATGCGGTCCAATGGAAATTAAGTCGATCGGTGGAGCAATGTTCTTTCTTCTGCTTAAAGATGATTATTCTCATTTTAGATTCGTGTATTTTCTAAAAAGAAAATCGGAGGTACCTGATTGTATTGTTCGTGTCATACGAAAGGTAATTGCGGCTGGACATCAAATAAAAATTTTCTGAAGTGACAATGGAACTGAATTTATAAACAAAGAAGTTCAACAAGTATTCGCGGGATATGGTATTCAACATCAAAAAAATGTGCCTTACTGTCCAGAACAGAATGGTTCCATCGAAAGGGACCACAGAACCATAACGGAGTCGGCTAGGAGTATGTTGCAGTGTAGTCGCCTAGACAAAATATTTTGGGCGGAAGCAGTTAACACTGCAGTGTATATTCTCAATAGGACCGGGAGGAGCTCAGTGCAAGGGCATACACCATATGAATTATGGAGTCAGCAAAGACCGAACATAGAACACCTGAAAGTTTTTGGTAGTGATGTACATATATGTACACATTCCTAAGGAAAAACGTCAGAAATGGGATGCAAAAAGTGAAAAATGTGTTTTCGTCGGATATCCTGAGGATGTCAAAGGCTACCGAGTCTGGAGTACGATTAAAAGGAAGGTTTATATGACAAGAGATGCCATTTTTAATGAAAAGGTACATGATATGACAACCTGTCAGCTGTTCACAAAGAATAGTTCTGGTAATTCCACCGAACATGTTTGGAAATTAGCTAAAGAAGAACCTAAACATATTTAAAAAAACTAAGCGAAGATTTCGAAGATTATAGCAGTGCACAAGAAGATGATGAAGTGTTTTATGAATCATCAGAAGTCTCAAAGGATAAAAGTGAATCAGAGTGCAGCACACCTGGAGAAAATCAGCCGAAATTATCTCAAGAAATGGTGTTGACAAGACGAAGTAAAAGAAAGAAAAATCCGGTGAGTTATGTTTATAATACAGAAAATCGTCATGCTTTTAATACTGAAGTGATAGATCCGGAAAATTACGAAGAAGCTGTGTCCAGACAAGATAAATGGTTTTGGATTGATGCAATGAACGATGAGTTTAAATCATTAACTGATAGCAAGACGTGGAAACTTGTAGATTTACCTGAAGATCAGAAATTGATTGAATGCCGTTGGATATCCAAAGTCAAGTACAAAATTAATGGACTGGTAGATAAGTATAAAGCAAGACTCGTCGCCAGAGGTTTCAAGCAGCGATATGGAGAAGATTTTCAAGAGACCTTCAGTCCAGTAGTAAGATTCGATTCTGTACGAACAATTCTCACAATTGCTGCAGTAGAAGGTTTGTACCTAAAGCAGTTTGACATCAAAACAGCTTTTTTATATGGTGAACTCAGTGAAAATGTTTATATGGAGCAACCAAAAGGTTTTGATGATGGCAGCGGAAGAGTATGCAAACTAATAAAAAGCTTGTATGGCCTAAAACAAGCATCGAGGTGTTGGAATCAGAAATTTACGACCTTTTTGAGCGATTTTAATTTCAAAATAAGCCAAGTAGATCCCTGCATTTTCATCTACATAAAAGATGGCCAGAAAATGTTTTTGGCAATATACATCGATGATGGTCCAATAGCAGCATCATCTGAAAAGCTAGTGGAGCCATTACTAACGTATTTGAAGAGGGAGTTCGAGGTTAAAGTACTTGAGCCGAATTGTTTTTTGGGTCTGGAAATCGATCAGAGACCTGATGAAGGTTTATTTCTTCAACAAAGATCGTATCTTGACAAGGTTTTGAAAAGATTTCAAATGACGGAGTGCAAGGCAGTGTCAACTCCATGTTGTAGCAATCAGAACTTGGAGGAAGGCAATGAAAAATCGGTTTCATTTCCATATCGCGAGGCAGTTGGCAGCTTAATGTATCTGATGACAGGAACAAGACCAGACATAACTTTTGCTCTGAATTACGTCAGTCGTTTTATGGAAAATCCTGAGGGACGTCATGCTGCGGCACTAAAAAGAATCTTGCGTTACCTAAAGGGGACTCCAAACCATGGTATTTTTTTAAGAAAGGGTGTTAATTTGAATTTTTATGCTTATAGCGATGCCGGTTTTTCTAGTGATCCAGATACTAGAAGGTCAACTTCAGGGTATATTTTTCTGTTCGGGAAATGTCCGATCAGCTGGTGCACAGAGCGGCAGCGCTTGGTGACACTATCCACTACCGAGTACCGGTCCTTCATATCGACAATCAAAGTACTATTAAACTTATTAAAAATCCCGAATATCATAAGCGAACAAAACACATAGATGTAAAATTTCATTATATAAGAGAAAGGTTTCAAGAAAAATTATTCATTCTGAAGTATGTTAAATCACAGGAACAATATGCTGATATTTTTACAAAAGCATTGGCAAGAAACTTATACGAAGAATTAAGAAACAAATTTGTATCAGTTTAAAAGGCAATTAATTTTATTGCAAAAGATAAGAATTTTTGTTTATTACAATGATTAATGTAGAATTTTTGAATTTTTCTAAATATGATTTAATAATTGAATTTTTAACAGATTTGAGTAAAAGTGGGAGTGTTGAATATAATAGTTTGTATTGGTTACTCAAACAGGCCTAGTATATACGTCAATGTGTTAGTGCCTCAGAGGCAAGTGGATATTTGTTTAATTCTTTTTCCTCCTTCTTTCTTAGACCTCCGTACAATAAAGACCTAATTCGTTCTGTGAACCGGTGCGTTTCATTTCTGGTCCTTTTCAACAGATCTTTTTGCACGTTTCTTTGAAAATGTATTTGACAACTCAGCGGAAATCCTAAATTCTTTCAGTTGTGATATCAATTCGAAATTGCACTTGGGATCGTTAGTTGTGGACGACGATATGTAGTTCGTTGCCTATCAGAGCTGGATGACTCGTAGTGCTCTGACTTCTTCTCAATTTGCCCTATTCTGTTAAAAAAAAAGTGCTGTCATTCCTTATTGTTTCCATTGCGTTACATTTTGAATTTATTCTTATCGACTGGAAATTTGTCTGAATGCTTGAAATGCTCCTATATAACTCCAATCTTTAAATCTGGTGATAAACATGATGTTAAGAATTATAGAGCCATTACTAAATTATGCATTATTCCTAAACCTTTTGATGCCGTAGTCAAATATAAAATCTTTCCTCTCATAAAAAATTTAATATCCGAACATCAGCATTGCTTTATGAATAAAAGATCTACCGTAACTAATTTAATAAGTTTCACTAACTTCACTTTAAACCCAATAGAAAATGGTATCCAAGTTGATGTAGTGTATACTGATTTCTCGAAGGCATTCGATAGAGTCAACCAATGATATTAATAAAAAAACTAGAGGCTCTAGGTTTTCACTCTAAGCTCTTACAGTTGATTAAATCTTTTTAACAAACTGCAAAGATTCGGAATCATTTCAATCTGAATTAAATAGCCTTTCTAAATGGTGTAAAGAAAATTATTTTAGCGTAAATGCTTCGAAACGCAAAGTTATGTCATTTGATCGCTCACGTCAGCCTCTGCTGATGAAATACGACATATATGGCAATGAGGTTATGAGGTTATGAGGGTCTTTGAGGTGCTGAATTTGGGAGTAATATTTGATAATGAACTTACTTTTCGTAAGCATTACGACTATGTAGTAGCTATGTAGCTGTTAAAGCCATTAGAAACCTTGGATTTATACGTCGTAGCTCGCAGGACTTTACGGACCCCTTTACCTTTAAATCTTTGCACATTACCTTGGTGTGTTCTGTATTTGAATATGCATCCCCAGTCTGGAATTCCAATATGCAATCTTTTGACTCCAGATTGGAGTCTATACAAAGAGTGTTCACAAAATATATTTATAATAAGATCCGTTGGCAAGGACTTTGTCCGCATTATCAAGCTAGGTGGTTATTTATGAGTATCGACTCTCTCCAAGCAAGAAGAGAAATAGCTGAAATTTTATTCATTAGGGATCTTTTGTGCAATGAGGTCGATTGCATGGATTTGCTGTATTTGATTAATGTATATGCACCGGAAAGAAATATCCGTTCTCGGTAACTGCTTTATATCCCACAACATAGAACCAATTATTTAGAGAGCCGCTTACGAGGTCAATGATTAAATTCCACCAGTACTACGAGTTCTTAGACAATGGGGTTATTTTTAATTCAAAACTTAAGATTAAAGTTTGTAGTTTAACTCACGTGATATATTCGTTATAATTATTCTTTGGACCTTATTTAATCTGAATTGTTCAATAAGGTTTAAGTTTTGTTCTACCTAGTCTGTAAGAGAGATTCCTCTGTAGACCGTAATAATAAATAAATAATTAAGACTAAACAAATATTGCTCTTTATTTAGCCTTTCGAATATTTTAGTTCTACCATACACCTGTTTTACATTATAATTTTGAGTTTTTCTTGTCATAAGATTAGAAACTTAACAAGATTCGTCAACATTCGTATTCTTCAAGCCCACATGCTTACATACATAATAAACTATCCACTAATATAACTACAACTATTCTATTGTCCTTATAGTAATATCCAGTATTTATTTCTTCCATTATTTAATTTAATTTTGTAGATCTGATTCATACAATAATTCGTGCTCTTTACTAATTTCTTGAAGCATTTTTTTAAATTTAAATGACCCTATAATGGACGGATGTACAATATTGCTCTTCAAAAATAGGATAGATTGTATTATTTCATCCATAACAAAGTCAATATGATTTATCATGTATAAGGTTTTTAACTTAACATGGGTAAAGTATTCACTAACAATTTCTGTATGTTTTTTTGTATTTATATCATTGAGCAATGCTTCCATATTTTGTGTTATATTGTTAGTTAAACTTCCACCCTCTAAATATGCCCTTTTCAATATTAAATTTTGCTCATTTAAACCGTTCACATTTCTAATTTATTCTTCTTGCGATTTCTAAATATATTCTGAATTTTATTTTGTTATACGAAAAGCTTCCTCGTATCTTTCTACATCTTGACTGTCTAAAGTACAAAATAATGCTTTCCACTCTGATCCTACTATATTAATTAACCCGCGTTTATTTCTTATATTTATTCCTACAAGGGTATACAAGGGTATACAGGGTGTCCGAGACTAATATGACTATTGTTAAATCACGCATTGATTTAGTTTTCGTAATATATAATTTGTCGAAGAAAACAATTTCGCTATAATTGCGCAACGACAAATTCTTCAGTCAACAAACAGCGACAATAATTTCCGTTCTCACAGAATGTGCATACTCAGATTACTTCTTCAGACGACATATTACACCGCTTAACTGACACAAGAATGAAAACATTCTATGAGAACTGAAATTATCGTACATAAGAGAAGTTTTGGTCTGTAAAATATAAATTTCACTAAGCAATTTTTGTTACTGTGAATTTAGTAAGTAAGTTGCAGCATATTTTTTGTATAAATTATTTTGAGTTTTATAATAAATCTCTCAGTCTTTGAATTATACTAGTGGAAGCAACGTCTTTTAATTATCTTCAACGACAAAAATCTCGTTTGTTGGTTAAGTACTTCCAAGCAAGCTCGTGATACAAGTAAAGTACCTTGATCACAAATATTTTCGGTTTTTAATAATTAGTTTGTTCGTTTAGTAACTGCTAGGAACTTTTAGTGCAAAGGTTAAGTACCTTTACACATTCTACGGAAGAACCAGCGGTCAAGTAAAGGAATTTGGTAGCAGTATAAACAACTATATTTTTCCAAATGATTCTCTCATTCAGAGAAGTAAAAATTTGGGAGGCGGAGAGGAGGGGGGGGGCTTTACAACGACTGCTGAACCACCCTCGCACATCGTCCCACTCCAGAGTTATGACGCTTCAAATTCAAAATTTCGTTGCTGTTTTAATCTTTCAAGTTTTTTTAATACCCCTACTAAAACACACTTTTTTTATAATTTTTCGAAAACCCAGAGTCTCGTTTTTAAGGTGCTTACTGTAGCCGTTAAAAAGTTATTAACTATTAACCTGTTCAGGTCATACCAAAATTATCGATATTTTTATATAATGACGTGTTTCCAGGAACAAACTATGTGTGACCGGAACAGGTTAAGAACTAATAACCCCTTAAACATCTCAGTAACAACATCAGTGTAATAGGTTACATTAAAGAGGAGACTCATGGGTTTTCGAAATTTTGTACAAAAAGTGTATGTTAGTTGGGATATTTAAAAAAAAACCGAAATTTTGAATTTGAAGTGTCATAACTCTGGAGTTGGAATGGCTGCAGGGATATTTTAAGATTCATAGAAAAGACCTTAAGGTAGTGCATGCATACTTTTAAATGTATAGGGTGTTTAATGAAAAAGAGCATATTTTACTTATCACCCTGTCGACAGGAAGATCCCCTCGCCTACCATACAATTTTTTACTTGCCTGGATTGCATTTCAATTCTAAGAAATAAATCAATTCTTTCCTACATTGAAGACAATTTGTAAAGGCCTCAGACAAAAATTCGCGCTGATATGTACCTAGGCCACAGTATATCATACAGTAGCCCAGCTTAGAACAAACTACTGAAAAGTGAATTTGAGAATTTTAGTTACAAAAAAAAAAACCTCAAAATTTCTCCCATAAGAGGGAACTATTAAGTATGATACGGATGTAAATGAACGAACAGTAGCTAGTTGCACAATGGTTGGGAGAAGTATTAGTTTTATGTAAGTACACATCTCAGTGCCAGCCTGCAAATGTATTGTTCCATTACCGAACAGCTGTTTGATTGCAAAGTGGTGTTCGTTCCATGGACAGTGTAACAGGCAAATGGCTGTAATAACCTTAGAATATATAGCAAACAGGAATGGTGATAAGCCATATTTGTGTAATGAATTTCTGGTTGTGTTGGTAGTCCATTTTTACATGTATTTACACGCCATTCCTATTCTAAGCAACTTCTCAAATTGCAAAATGTAAACAAAGGTTTTGAGCGGATCATCTGTGGTAAAAAATGTTTTTTTTTCTACTTTATTTTGAAACAATTCACATAATTAATTTATATAAATCTTTGCTTCTATTGACAAAAAAGATAATTTAGATAGTGCAGTTGCCTCAAACAGGATTTCCCTAGTTTAGAATCCAATTTATATTTGCAAGCACTGACCAAGCATTTCATTTCTGTTTTTCTAAATGATATGAAGATTTTAATAGTCACTAGTGGTACTAAACTTCAAAGATAAATAGTTTTGAAAAGGGCTTATGTTAAGATCCGCGGCTATACTCCGGTATTCGTCAAACTATGCTCACTCATTCTAATGAACTCACAAATGACGAATATCAAAATAATTTTAATCGCAAACTTATATTTTATGAGATAATTTACTATTCTTCTTCTTTTAAGTGCACAACAAGCATGAAATTCATCTTATAATGGGTATGTTTCATACCTTCCGAATATTCGGGCTACCAGCATTGCTTTTTTTTATTTATTAAAGAACCACACAAACTGCCTGCCGGTCCAGGCAGGGCACACACACACACACACGCGCGCGCGTGTGATCAAAATTATTTTGATATTCGTCATTTGTGAGTTCATTAGAATGAGTGAGCAAAGTTTGACGAAAATCGGAGGATAGCCGCGGATCTTAACGAGTTCCTTGAAAAGAATTGATTACGTACTTTTGTTAAATTTCACAAAAGAATTTTAAAATTGACTAAATCTGCTCACAAAACAAAAGCACATTTGAGAAATTACGCTCATGTACACGAATTATACACGATTCAAACATTCCTATTTGCTACATATTCTAAGGAAATAATATTTGTGACAGTTTGATATTTGTACCAAGCCGAATAGCATGGGAAGTGGAACAAATTGTTTTAAACTTTTTTTTCTTGCAGAAATAGTTTTGATTGTCATTTTGTACCTCTTCCTCTAGTACAAGTTTGTGCATGCTGTAAGTTCTGTTTCTTCCACTTTAGATTTACATAGGAACATTTGCATTAGAAATTGACTAGTGTGTTAGTTAAAACTGTTGAAAGAGAAAGTATAGTCTCTTTATAGAAGCATCCTACTCGCTTGACAATTTTGACAGAGCTGGGCTACTGTATGATATATGTATACTGTGCCTAGGCCTACGCTCATAAAAATGTTTAGCTAACAAGCCCAAGCAACTAAATCAATCCAACTTCCGCGAAGCCGAGCCTGCCGATGCCCACACACAATTTATTCGAATCGTCTTCAGCCACCAATAATGCACACGAATTCTGAAGAAATATGGTCGATTAAATTCTAAGAAAAAACTAAATTTTTGCCTATATTGAAAAAATTGTTTGGTTCGTACCGTGATATATTTAGCCGAGATCAGTGAGTTATTGAGATTTGGTATGAGCTCTTCTCATTTGATTTAGTACCTTGTTGTGTTGTAGAGGCGCGATGTGCCTTTAGTATGAACCAAAGTTAGTAAAACTTCGAAATATGTGAAGCAAATCCGTTGAATTAGTAGTAGATTTCGATTTTTCCCATTTTTCCCATTATTACGATTATAAAAAATATTCACCTTTATTGCAAGGAATATTCAAATAAAGTAAGATAAATAATTGCTTTAAAAATAACAAAACAAATATATAACCTAAAGGAAAAATATATTCAGTAGTTTTGTTGTTATGTATTTAATATAAAGAAAATAGCCTCTTATTTTTTCGTCAACATCTTTAAGAACTTGGAAATTATTATGAAATACATACATATGCCTTTAACATTTAAATTGTTTGAAGATTTTCCGTCCACATATTTATAAAAAGCAATGCTTTAGTAGATTTTGAGGCGGTTGATAAATGTTATTGCTGTCAATTTTAACAGCTCCTACATAATGAGATGCAAGATTCACTTTAAATCGTCAATCAATTTCTTTTGTCTGTTTTGACATTCCTGAAATCAAAAAATTTTCTTTAGGCCTCAGCGCTACAATGAGGAAGAGCTACAACTTTAAGGATACCTATAGCTTGATAAGCTTGGAAATATTGGTTCTTCCAAAATATTTTCTCTTTTATGGCCAGTTTCACAGTCTGAGTTTAAACCAAATATTTAGTTTAAACTCGACGAATGAGTTTCACAGTTCGGCTTAAACCCCGGTTTAAACTAGAGTTTAAACCGTGCCCTCCCTCGGTTTAAACTCAAGATAATTTTATTTTGACAGTAGCATTGCTTTTTTTGTATCAAGAATATAATTTCATCATGGATTTAGATCTAGACATTTCTAGCGATGAAGAAGATTTTTTTGAGTTAAATTTACAACTCTGTCGACGACTGAGAGTAATTAGAAATCGGCCAAATCATTTTAATTAGTGGGACGACGTTGATTTTTACGCTAGGTTCCGTTTAAGTAAAGAACTTTGTCACTTTGTCTTCGAATCTATTCTTGTCCGTTTTCTTGCGCTCTATTATATATCTTTTTTTATGCATTAGTGAAGGCAATAGCTCAACTTCACTTATGCTAAAAATTTCATCCTTTTAGAATGTTGGCATATTTAAAATTAGCAAATATAAGTACATTTTTTTTATTTTTTATTTCTGATCTGTTTACTTTTTGCGATTGACAGATTGATTGATAGCAAAATTGCTTCACAATGGTGACGATAATTAATTTAGTTCACAATTTAATCAGTACTACCAACGTTACTAAAAGAATGCACTGTGAAACCCGATTTGGTTTAAACTACGTTTAAACTTGGAGGGTGGTTTAAACTAAACCTTGGTTTAAACTCGACTGTGAAACTGGCCATTAGTTAAATTATACTTAAACTGAACAACGTTTGTTTCTGATAAATCGTTGATCATAATATCACTCTGTTTCATACTGATAAATAATCTCCATTTGGTATTAAGAGCTTCAAGATCCATCCCATCAAGATAAGGAAATGACATTATTAAAGGAGCAATGGTCATCATTTCTCCTCTCAAAACCTTCTTTGGATCTATATATTGAAGATTTGAAACTTTCAAATCATTAAAATCAAAACGCATTTTAATTTCTGTACATAGTTCGATATAGAAGGAAAGAATATTACTTTTAAAAGAACTGCGCTCGGCAATTTTTCTTCCAATTCATAATTTAAAAATGATATACCAAAAAACATATTAGTTAAAGGTAAGTGAATACAAGTATCAGTAAAATTAGCAAATACACTAACATATTCCGCGATTACAAAGTTTTGCAAGATTACTTTAAAAAATTTTTCCACCAGAGTTTTAAGTAGATGAATTTTAGTTGACTCACATTGAAATATTTAATTTAATTGATTAATAATATTTGATATATAAGATAAGAATAGTAAGTATAATTTATTTTGGGACTTTTCAAATATTTCAAAATACTGTTTGCCTTTGAGTCTTTAACTTCGATTACAAAAATAGTAAAATATTGTTATAGGGGGTCCATTGTTCTAATATTCGGTTTATAACAGGTTCTAGTTCGAGCCACCTTGTTCCACTAATTTTCAAAATTTTATGAATCTCAGTCTTGTAATAAGCTTGAAAATCTTTTACGTCTTCTTGCCTTTTAATACTATGAGAAAACTGGTAGTAAATATTATGATTTAACGTTTCAATAAATGAGGGAATTTTTTCATAGCAGCGGCTGCGCAAAGATATCAAAGATATAAGCTATGACATGTGCAACCTAAATAGAAAATTCGACCATTCAACTTTAGTAGTCTAGTTTTCACTCGTGAAATATCACCCTTCATCACAGACGCGTTTTCAGTACTCAAGCCAATTATATTGTTCGCTGGAATTTTTAATTTTCCAAAGTACTCAATAAATGAATTATATGTAGCTTCTGTATTTGATTCTCGAGGCTTAACAAGCTCTAAAAATCTGTCTATCAACCTTTGAATATTATTATCAAAATAGCTAGCTACGAGTAACAAAATTTTTTCGGAACGGACATCTGTGGTTGCATCAATGAGTAACGAGAAAGAAGATATCCTTAAAATCTTGCTAATTTATTCAATACATATTTAGCATTACATCAACAATCAGCCCTGTAGCTTTTTTACGTCCACATCTCACTACTTTTAGTTCCGAATTTTGGCATAAATCAACAATTAAATGTGGTAAAGTATCCATTATAGTAAATGGCAAGTTGTATTGTATCATAAACATGACGGATTTAATTTCTGCTTCAAGCAGAATTAAAATTTTTACCTTTAACTAGGGCTTCTTTGACGTCTACAGACTTTTTTGAATCTCTAAATTTTGTTCGGTGAAGAGAACTAACTGAATGTCTGACTAGAAGCGTAATACTATTGGACAGTGTTTTAAAGCAAATTTTGCAAAATGCTTTATTTCTCATTGTTATTTGCTCATTGCTCATGCCTATTTTCTTCCCATGATTTTTTGTACAACTGTTTGTACTTAGCTTTTTTTAATTTCTTTTCCCTATAAATTGAATAATTATCCATATTATAAATATAAACATAAATAAATAAAAAAACAGCCATAAGTAAAGTTCCTTTAGATCCAGCAGAAGTGGTTATTGTTAACATGTTGTTGTCCTTATTGTTTTTAATTAGGTTAGATTGTCTGCTGAATTGTAAAATAATTTATTTTTAAAAAAATTTTACATTAAAAAGCTTTCTGATATCTACTCTTCAATTTGTTGGTCATTTACTTGTCTTTTTTTTTTTAGATATTTTAGGATAGTTGTTTGCTTTTGCATTATACATATATACATTAAATAAAACCCATAATTTTTATAGAAGGCGGGAAGTTAACGCCAAATTAATGAAATGTCACATGAACATTATGCGTGCTGTCTAAATTAAATATTCTGAGACGAATTCTTTTCAAAGGATTGGGTAGGATATAGAGTCTGAAATACAGCGCCAGCTCATAAAAAGAGTGAATTAATAAGGTAGAGTGGTAGGGTATTAAATGGAGTGAAAATGTAGCAGATCTACTACAATTGTAGTAAAGGCACACCACTGCGCCACTACTGTAGACGTAACCAAAGGGTAAAGGTGGAACCACAATAGAAATATACGTAAGTACATTTCCTTATGTAAAGCGAACGCGCCCTTCAATTTAACAGGCGTACACAAATTAACTTTAAAGGCGGAACCACAATAGAAATATACGTAAGTACACTTACTTACTTAATTAACTTTAACTCGTGTGAGGGGAACTTTCGTTAAGTTTAAATATTCAATGTTCAGTAAGTATAGTGCGGTAAGAATCGCACATTCCGTAAGAACGCGATGTGTCAAATAGTTAAATTATTATTAAATGATTTAAAGTGCAATGTAAAACTTAAAATGGAGTAAAAATGGTAGGTACTGTGAATTAATAGAAAGCACAAATCTTCAATTAAATCAACTTCCAATTGTTAATTTTTGCACTTTTACCACATTTTAAAATTTAACACATTAAATTTCGATAATAACTATTACGGAATGTGATATACATATATTTAGGCTAAAAGTATCAATTTTTTGTAAGTAAACCTCAGTCTCGTTTAATTTCGTAAAGTTATTCATTCCTATTGTGGTTCAGCCTTACACAGCGTCTACACATGCCATTGCCATTGCCATTGCCATTTCCATATCGCATGGACAGTTTAGACGCTTTAGCCATGCCATTTCTTATGAAAAAACTCATGGCAAACTTCATGGAAAGCAATTATGGCAGGCCATCACGCTGGCCATCGCGATGGCCATATATTTGACATGATCACAGTTAACGTCAAGGGAAAAATTAAGCAGTTTTGATTATTTTTATTACAGCTTTTGACTATAGTTAGTGCCGTTCAAAATGTGTGAGGTTAAAATGTTCTCAACTATTTCAAATTTATCTCGTTTTATTAAAAACGGATTAACCACATTTTCCTCTCATGACTTTCACTTTCATCTTGGTGGAACCAAAATAGAAATATACGTAAGTACATTTACTTATGTAAAGCGAACGCGCCCTTCAATTTAACAGGCGTACACAAATTAATTTTAAAGGCGGAACCACAATAGAAATAGACGTAAGTACACTTACTTACGTAAAGCGAGCGAACGAGCCCTTCAATTTAACAGGCGTACACTAATTAACTTTAACTCGTGTGAGGGGAACTTTCGTTAAGTTTAAATATCCAATTTTCAGTAAGTATAGTGCGGTACGAATCGCACATTCCGTAAGAACGCGATGTGTCAAACAGTTAAATTATTATTAAATGATTAATGAAATGTAAAACTTAAAATGGTGTAAAAATGGTACTGTGAATTAATAGAAAGCACAAATCTTCAATTAAATCAACTTCCAATTGTTAATTTTTTCACTTTTACCACATTTAAAATTTAACACATTAAATATCGATAATAACTCTTACGGAATGTGATATAGGTATATTTAGGCTAAAAGTATCAATTTTTTGTAAGTAGACCTCAGTCTCGTTTAATTTCGTAAAGTTATTCACTTCTATTGTGGTTCAGCCTTAAAGCTAGCAATGCCTCGCTCCAATATAAAATCAGTGATGTCTGGACCGACGAGGGCATACTACAAGAGAAATTTCTTGAACAGCTGATCGATAGAAAGAGATTACCCACGAGAATAGGACATCATTTGAAAAAATAAAATAAAAAAATTATTATAATATTTGAAAGAAAGAATTGCATGTAGCTTTAAGGAAATTGAGCATGTGTGTGACAGAGAGAAATATACTTGTTTTTTCTGAAGGGGAAATGTTTACATTTTTCAATAGCCAAGCACCTTGTTTTTTACACACTGGTGAATAAGGGTGTAGTGGTTCATTTTACACACTTCGATTTTTGCATGTATTTATGGAAAAATCGAAATTGCATACCTTTGTTTTTATTTTCATTACGAAAGAGGTTAGAAATATAATTTGAATCTATCGTTTGATTTGTAAATTTGCGAACCTGCGTGTTGTGAATTATTCTGTTAATTACTGTGTTGTGTTATAAATAAAATTAATTGATCTGCACTTATAAGTGCCAAATTAAAACTTAATTATAGTTATAAACAGAAAAAACTCATTTTGGTAATGAGGTGTGCAGTGAAATACTGTAAATGGGAACGGGGCCAATCGCTTTTCCGTTTCCCAAAGGATGAAAATGGGTAAGTTATGTTTTATTTTCATTTTGAAAGTTCACTTTCATGTAATAGCATACAAATTCGCGCATCTAAACATCTGTAGCAGCATTCATGATGAGACACGGATGACTTCTATATGTAACGTTATCATACTAACTTTAATCTTTTTCTTATGTTATACTAATGAATCTTTTTGCTATTGTTGTATACCTAAAAAGGGTTAAAAATGATAATTATAATTAGTAATTATCATCGAAAAAAACATTGAAAATATTCATAAATGGAAATAAGCTAATCATGCTTAAAACATGGTTAGCTTATCTCCTAACAAGGCGAAGAAATTGCCATCAGCAATTTCTTCAAATTCCTTTGCAACAAAATAAAAGTTTCAAATTTCAACCCAAATCGTTTCAATAAAAAAAAAAGCCCCACGACAAATTTTACCTTCAGTAAGATTTGTCGTATATACGATATGTATGTACATATATACATACATACATATCGGGCGCATGAAAATTTTACGTCGGTGAAGACTGAAACGATCAAGTCTTCACCGAAAAAAGCTCTTATCAGCAAATTGTCATGAGGTGCATACATTGCGATCGCAACAATGTATGCACGATAGCACGACGATGGTTGGATTTATGAAAATATCAAATTTCAATTCCAACCATCGTTCGTCGCGATAATTCTGGGCATGTTTAAACATGCCCAGCGGTAAATAATTTTCTCAGGATAGGAATGCTAATTAAGCACTTTCCTATCCTGAACAACTAGACTTACGATTAAAAAAATCCAAGTCGAGAACAGTCGGTTTTTGAGAGTTGTTTTGAGAACTTCTATTGGCGTGGTCACAATTGACACAATATCGAATTCGGCTAATAAGGTTTTCCTGTTGTTATGTACGTAAATTATACCCTGAAAAAGTATAGAAAGGGGATGATTTTACAGGCATACATACATGTTGAACATGATTAGCTTACCTTCAAAAACATTTGAAGAAAGCAAATCAGTTCCTAAAACTCACATAGAAAACCCTAAAATTTGAAAAATATTAAAAAATTGAATAAGTTCTTCAAATTCAATTCAATAAAATATTCCAAATTATAAATTTTCACATAAGCTAACCATGCCTAAAACATGGTTAGCTTATCTATTTAATCAGTGAAGAAAATTGCGTCAGCAATTTTCTTCACATTCCATAAATTAAAATAAAATTATTCCCATGGCAAATTTTGCCTTCAGCAAAATTTGCCAGTAGAAATATTTACTTTAAAAAAATAAAGCAAAAGACAAATCGTACCTTCAGTACGATTTGTCGTGAAAATTGCAATATGTATGTACGAACGTACATACATATCACAAAAAAGCTTTCACGATAAGAAGAGCACGCCGCGAAAACACATTGTATGTATACGCGCGCGGCATCGTGACGGTGGCTGATGTTTATAAAAGCATCAAATTTCAAGCCTCCGTCCAACGAGAAATATTCTGGACTTGTTTAATCAAGTCCAGAATAAATGAAAATTTTCACAGGGTGAAAATGCAACTATGCATTTTTTACCCTGAACGAAGGCTCTTGATCGCGACAAAAGTGATCAAGAGCCGAGTTGTTTAAAAAACTTGAATAACGGCGGTTCACGGAGTTGGTTTGAAAATCTCGTAAAATCGGAGTAAAATTTAAAACGATTCTACGTAAGAGTTGGTTTGAAAATCTCGTCAAAAACGGAGTAAAATTAAAAAGGTCTCTACGTACGAGCGGGATTGCTAATTTGAGTAACGGCAATTAAAAAACAAAAGAAAGGGAATTTAAGAGTCGAGTTTTTGAATAAAAGTAGTCTAGTGTTTTTACAGAATAGGAAGATACACGGCGATTGTGATTGATAACGAGTGGTTTTGAATCTGGGTCTCGGTTGAGTAATAAAAAAAAGGTTAAAATAGAAAAAGTTAAAAGATCAGAAATTTATGACAACAAAAAATTGTACAACAAGAATTGTGGTGAAAACAAAAGAATTAAAATAAATTAGAAAAAAAAATATTAAAAGAAAAGTGTTTTGGATACAATACCCGCCATCCCCACAAAGGTACGTAACAAAATTGGCACAGCCGGTAGGATAGCGGAAGCCTACTTTACAAAAAACAAAATTATAAACGCTCGAAAACCCTCTATCCTACGAATCAAAAGGAGTTGAGGACGAAATCGAATACTGGGCCAGACACCCTACCCTTCGCCTGAAGTTGAGTCTGGCTTCAGGAGTATTTCGATCTAGTCGGCTCCCAACGCTCGGGGTCGGACAGCTTTAACTGCCTCTGTTTGAAAAACACGCAGCCACCCCCTCATCAAAGCACAAAGTGCCAACGTGGGACAATAGCGGGCTTCATCCCAGCCCAGGAACATAAGACGTCCACAGCCGAAAATTTCAAAGCGAAACTTGAAGGAAGAATCCTCAACCGACAATCTGCGATCCGGAGCTGAAAGGGACTTCGAAGTAGGCAACGCGCCTCCTTTCAGATTTTATCCAGGGGAATTTAAGAAGGCCACGGGCCCCCCCCGGCAGCAAAAGAACTTCAATCACAAAAACCAGCGATCCTGAATTGAGAGTGACCTCGAAGAAGGCAATAAGCCCCCCTCTCAATTTGAACCAAGGGAACTAAGACGCCAGAAGCCCCCCTAGCTGCAAATTCTACATACGGTGGTCCATGAGCGAGGAAAGCTCCCACCAGGAGACGCCGCCGGAAATCTCACCAATTCCACCAACTCCACAACAATCTTCCTCACCGGGCGACGCACAGGAAGATCCGTCCCGGTACGAAGGAGGCAACGAGGGAGCAACATCTGCAACAGAGGGTGCTAATCAAACACCCCCAACAAATTCAACAGCACCAGGAGTAACATTAAGGAGTGGGACAATCCTTACAGGTCCCCCACAAGTAAGACCTTCCAGTTTAAATTTAGAAAATTATTTAAAATATCTAGAGGGGAAAGTGCGAGACTCCTCCGAACTTTCTGTTATACAGTGCGATTCTATCGATAAACAGCTCAAAAAGACCCGTGAACGGCGTCTTGAGCAAATCGCGCAATTCAAAGAAAGTACGGAAAAATTTAAAAAAAGCTTAAAGCAGTTTGGGGAACTCTCGCACTCTCTCGAAACAGAAATTACAAATAATAGTGTAGAATTAAGAGAAGGTGCCATTGAAGACAGAGTCGGTGATTCCACCGTGAGTGAAATCCTATTGAATTGGCTGGGCGACTCCCTTTTGGAAACCAGCATAGAAGAAACTAGCTCCCCAAAAGTGTCAAACTTTAGCTTCAGAATCCCCAATATAAACATGGCAGATTACGCGAAAATCGCCAAGTTAACTGCCCAGCTCGTACCCCTATTCTCGGGAGAGCAGCACCCAAAATTGAGCCTTGAGCTCCAAACTTTCCTAGGATGCTGCAGGCAGGTAATCCAGTGCATTTCGGTGGAGGAACTATCAGCATTTTTGCAAATCTTCCCCACCAGACTTCGAGGCGAAGCTTACCAGCTTTTTGCCTCAAATATGCCTACTACTTTCAAAGAGGTAGAAGAACGGTTAAATCGCACATACCTGCCTAGGGAAACTTACCAGGAACTGGTAAATAAATTAATTACTACAAGGCAGTATCCTTTGGAAAACCTCACAGCCTTCACGGCACGAGTAAAACAAATGCTGGCACTCTGTAATGAAGCAGCAGAGTCCAAATATGGCGCTACAGCAGCCCCCGCTGTGAAAACACAGCTAGAAGACTTCGCTAAAAACGCACTAAAAACAGGAGTCAATAACCCGTATATGTGCCAATACCTTCTGACCATGACAGACGGCACGGTGGATGACCTCGTACAAAGAGCGCTTGACATGGAGCGTCTCCAGCAAAGTGCTCTATTTCTGCAACCTCCAGGGCACTTTCAATTCAGTACAGTGCAGAACACAATACCACAGTCAATAAATGCACCTGTGATAAGTAATCCGCAAGGAATTCCAAATAATTCGCCTGCAAATCACAATATATATAATCCAGGCATCATATCCTACGCACAGGATACCTGGCAAAACAGTGTGCCCACAAATGCAAGCACCAGTACATTTCGATCACACTTCACACAGGCAAATATAAAACAGGAGCCAAAATCACCAAATAAAAATTTTAATGTAAACAATAAAAATAATTATTTAAATAAAATTACTTGTAGTTTTTGTAATTTAAGAGGCCATACATACGCAGATTGCCTCAAACGTAAAAATACTCCGTACTGTGTGAACTGCAAAATATACAACCACAATATAAGTGACTGCAGGACGAACAACAACAATATTCAAAGATCAAGCAACAATGGTGGACCATCGAATCAACGCCCTAGAGAGCCGCAGAATCCCAGTAACAATTCCAGAGTCTATAACGTGCGTAAAAAGTGCGAATTTTGTGGTCGTTCTGGACATGCAGTAAATAACTGCCAACAAAAACGTAAATGTGAGGCCCGGAGTCAGGGAAACGACGTACAGTCGACCCAAAACTCCCCGGCTCGACTATAAATCCCTCATCTAATAAAATAGGGTCCCCTCAGCAGCTCGATTCCAGTGTCGCTACAGTAAAACTACCCTTAGACATAGGCCTGAACGGCCAAACTAAACTAGTAGTAGACACAGGCGCTGAGGTTAGTATAATAAAGAAAAGGTCATTAAAAGATCTCAAAGAAATTAACCACAATGAGGCATGTACACTTCAGACCCCATTTGGTACCGGAAAGACGCTGGGAAATTGCCAGGGAAACTTCGTTTTCAAAAACAAAATTCCCTGCAAGTTTCAAGTCGTAAAGAACTTGCCTGGCCTTTCCGATGATGGACTTCTAGGAAATGATTTCCTAGCAAAAAACTGTAACGTTGAGGGTCCTAATAAGGCACTAAGGTTTCCTCGCACGGAAACTAATCCAGACGAATTTGCTTTGCCATTAGATTTTGAAACGGACAAGCCACATTCTGAAAAAGCAGTCGAAGTAAGAACACTTGCAGAAGAGGTAGAGTCTAAACAGGCTGAACTAACCACCTGCAGTGTCTTCAAGGCTTCTCAAACGAGAAAAGCTGGCTGTCAAGCTCCAAAAGAGCCCAAGGAATGTGAAAAAGGCTGTCTGGGCGAACAAGAGGCCGATGAAATCAGGCGGCAATTGGTTACCTTTAAGGAACCAATCTGCATACCTGCGCGCTCTCAAATTGTTGCCCCAGTCCCGTTACAAACTCAAGAAGAAATGCTCTGTTTATCACAAGAGATAAGCGATGGAGTCTTCTTGGCAAACAGTTTGCTGTCATCTGGAGAAGAATTAGTGCTGGTCAGTATTCTCAACGCTAACAGTCATCAAGTAGTCATACATAGCTTAAAGTTATAGCTATTTCCAATAAACGCCTACACACTAGTCCCATTGACTCACACAAAAGTCCACAAAAGAACACACATTCCACTACCAAATTTAGAGGCAATATCAAACAACCCCAGAGACGGAACTGAGTGCCTAAAGCCTGCCAAAAAGGTGCATATAACTCTTCCGTCCAAAATCCCGAGGCATAAATCACTCTTAAACAAACAACGGCCATATAAGAACCGCTACCGTTCTTCTACCGTACTTCTACCGTTCGCTAAAGCCTATATTAAAGGTGCATATTACTCCACCGTCACACAACACAAAACATTCTACATGGTCAAAAAGCCGTAGCATTGACGCGCATGAGTATCCCACACAATCTAAGGAAAAGACCACACAGGTGTACCAAACTCAGCCGTCAACAAAGCAGGAAGCAAATACCCTGCCAATTACTAAGAACAACGAAATAAAGCCTCGAAAGGAATCGCAGAAGCCTCATCTATTTACAGGTCAAAAACCTAAAAGGAAGAATAAGTCAAGCCAAGGTTCAACCGACAAAACGGCAATTTTACAACATGTACGATATCTATACCCGGATAATGAGACTCCGGACGACCCAAAACAATACCCGCGTATTTCTAAGCTAGAGCAAGAACTCAGCCTAGACCCTAATTTAACCGCGGAAGAAAAAATTTCGATATCAGAACTCTGCGAAGAGTACAACGATATCTTCTTCCTCAAAGGTGACAAACTCACCTATACAAATGCGATAACGCATAATATTCCATTGGTGCAAGATCAAGCACCAATCAATCAAAAAATGTACCGCTTACCTGAAACACAGCGGAAAGTCATTAACGAGCAGCTAAAAGAAATGCTAGACAGCGGGATAGTCCAGTCTAGTAAAAGCCCTTGGAATTCACCTCTACTAGTTGTCCCCAAGAAAGCGGGACCTGACGGTGAAAAAAGGTGGCGCGTCGTTGTCGATTTTCGTAAATTGAACGAAAAGACAATTGGAGATGCATTCCCGCTACCCCGAATCGAGGATATTCTCGACCAACTAGGTCACGCAAGGTATTTCACCACACTCGATTTGGCCAACGGCTATCACCAAGTCCTTGTCGACAAAAAAGATCGACATAAAACTGCTTTCAGCACAAGTTATGGGCACTACGAGTTCAAGCGTATGCCATTCGGGCTCAAAGGAGCCCCCGCCACATTTCAACGCCTAATGAATTTCGTCCTGACAGGCCTACAAGGCCTCGAATGTTTTGTCTACCTAGATGACATTGTCATCTATGGTAAAAATTTAAATGACCACAACGAAAAGTTGAGGAAAGTCTTCAATAAGTTGAGAGAAAACAACTTAAAACTGCAGCCAGAAAAGTGCCAGTTTCTACGAAGAGAAGTTGTTTACCTAGGACATAAATGTTCTAGCGAAGGAGCTCTACCAGACCCAAGTAAGACGGCCTGCGTCCAAACATTTCCTGTTCCAAGAACAGTAAGGCAAGTTCAGTCATTTTTAGGACTTGCCAATTACTACAGGAAATTCATTCCAGACTTCTCCAAAATTGTACGTCCAATCACAAATTTACTCCGAAAGGATGTAAAATTCACTTGGACAGAGAAATGCCAAGAAGCATTTCAAAGCATAAAAAATTCTTTAATTTCTCCACCACTTCTAATTTACCCCGATTTTTCGAAATCTTTTAATCTTACTACGGACGCAAGTAACGAGGCTCTAGGAGCTGTTCTTTCCCAAGGAGAAGTCGGAAAGGACCAGCCCATTGCCTATGCAAGCCGCACATTAAACAAAGCCGAAAGAAATTACTCTACTATAGAGGAAGAGTTATTGGCTATTGTCTGGGCTACCAAGAATTTCAGGTGCTATCTTCAAGGCCGGAAATTCACGGTCTATACTGACCATAAACCTCTCAAAGGTGTCTTCAATGTGAAAGACCCTACTTCCCGTTTGGTGAGATTTCACCACAAGCTATCTGAATTCGATTACAACATCGAATATAAACCAGGGAAGTACAACACTAATGCCGATGCATTAAGTCGCATTCCTCAAGCATTAAAGGAAGACAGTTTAGGCAATACCTTAACGGTAGAAGCCCTAGTCCACCACACGATGGACTCAGATGTGGAGGAAGACGATTCCACAAATAATAAAAAGAAAAAGAAATCCGCTCATTGTTTCGTCGTGACTCGAGCTCAGAATCAAAAGGCTCAAGAGACATTAAATAGCTCCAGTGTAGAGACAGAAGAGCACACGAAAGCGGACCAAAACGAAATTCAACACACTGAGGCGGAAACACTAAACCCAGCATCGCTTGAGCAAAAAGTAAGTAATGGCAAGACACCCGAAGTTATCACGACCGCATCGGAAATCCGAACAATCTTAAAAGATTATCACGATTCTCCATTTGGTGGCCATCAAGGTGTCATACCTAATGCAGAAGCAGTCACAGTAGCGCAAGTTTTCTTTGATGAAATCGTTACGCGCTATCGCATACCCAAAAGAATACTCACCGATCAGGGAACAAATTTCCTGAGTGAATTATTCAAAAGATTATGTAAGCTTCTAAAGGTAAAGAAGTTACAGACTTCGGCATACCACCCACAGTCTAACGGAGCACTAGAGCGTGCCCACAGACCGCTGATTGAATACCTGCGAACAATCGTAGATGAAAATCCCAAAACATGGGACCAATACCTACGAACCGCTGCATTCGTGTATAACAATAGTGTACACGAGGGTACTAAACTTACCCCAATGGACTGCCTATACGGCTTCACAGCGGATGTCCCATCAAATTTAAAACGGGATCCCGAACCCGTTTACAATCATGAGAGCTATTATCATATACTGAAGTATAAGCTCCAAAAATCATATGCCACGGCAAGAAAGAACTTATTGGCAAGTAAACAGCGCTCAAAGGGGTACTACGATAAGACAGTACGGCCCCTAACTTTCCATGTAGGAGACAAGGTCCTCATCAAGAATGAAAGCAGAAAACATAAGCTTTCCCAAATCTGGGTAGGACCTCATCAGGTAACTGCTATACCAAGTGGAGTGAACACCACAATAAAAATTGGTAAGCGTATTGTAACGGTACATACCAACCGTCTAAAACCATACTTCGAATGAAATAAACATGTTGTCACAGAACCAGGTTGACTCAAATTCCTACTCTGTTTGTTTCAAATTAATCCCATTTTAACGGCTCTCAGGAACACTTGCGGTGGAGCCACTCCACTGCCTGGTCTAATAACGGCACGAAATAGGTAAAGTCATACTTAAAGGAATATTTTCATCCTCCGAATTGTCCACAGAAATGGCGCTACAAATTATTACAATTGCCATCCTCATCCAGTACGCGACAGGAGAAATCGCCGACAAACCCTATGCTATAACCAAGCTAAATAGCTCGGGCATATTTTTCGAGGATCTAGGAAGCCTCATGGTGTATCATAACACTTGGAATGTTCTCACTGAGATAGACTTAGATGAGTTAGACACGCAGATAAAACTAACGGAACATGCAGAATATTTGGTGCATAAACTCTGCATAAATATCACGGACAAAGAAGACCTGTGCAACGTGCAACAACTACACATACACGCTATAATAGATAGCGTACAAAAGCGCACGAGAACCATTAAGGAATTAGTTCCAGGAAGGCGTAAGGCCAGATCTCTATTCGACAGAATAGGCAATGCTATGCACTATTTATTTGGTACCATGGATAGTAACTACGAGAAGGAGATATACAGCCGCTTAGATGAAATTGAATCGAACACACAAGCCCTAGCTGAGCTAGAGAAACAACAAATAAGTGTGGTTAAAACTACCTTGGAACAGATTCAAAAACCATTGGCTATGTTAATGGATCGTCAGCAAAACATAGCACACGAGATTAACGACCTGCATACTGTGACCGAGGAACTAAACAGGAGGCAACTAAGACAAGAGATTATATCAAGCTTATTGCTCCAAATCATCGAAGTCGAATACCGTCAACAAGCCCTCCTTGACATTATAATAGCCACTAAAGGCAACCATATTCACCGTCTCGTGTCTCCCAAAAATCTGCTGGACGTGTATCGTAAATCAACTTCGAAATGTCTAAACTACCAAAATTGCCTATCGATTCTGTACCAATCAGCAGGAGCCCAGTCACGCCTTATGCAGAACAAATTGGTGGTGAGAATAACTCTCCCAATTTTTGATTCCCCCAAAATGAGGCTACGGCAAGTCCGATGCTTCCCAGTACCACAACCAGCACATTATTCCATAATCCCTGACCCTGGATACTCTTGTGTGGCAAATAGCGCTCGCACACAGGAATTCCTCTTATTAAAAGGCGAGGATATGAAAAGCTTCAAGAAAGTCACTCATAGCCTGGAGGAAAATACATATACAGGTCGACTAAATACCCCCATAATTAAGGCAACCACCTCGGATGAATGTATAGTGAAAGTGTTGTACAATCCTTTAAATGAAGTGCCCAAGTGTAGGTCTAGAGTACAAGTTCCCCAAAAAGACATGTTGATAAAGTTAAACAAGCCCAATGCGTGGCTATTTTCGTTTATTACCTCCACGGTACTACATATAACATGTCAAGATCACTTTGCCATCTCAAAATTAGAGGGGCAGGGGATACTAGAGATAACGCAACCATGTCAGGTGCAGATAGAGGAAAAGGTGCTAAGGTACGAAGGTGAAAATAAACACCTTCTCAAAATTACTCAGCCTAAACAATTTCCTGAGCTGAATCATTCATTACTCAACCTGAATCTAGCCGAAATTTTACCCAAGTCTCAAAACCAAAGTGTACAAACCGAAATCATAACAGGGGACGATATCAATAAATCAATCTATACTGGCACACATTCGCTGGAAGATATCCAGCACAAGTTAGACCGGTATAGTAACAAGGTATCAAGCAGACAATCCCATATCCTGTCCACAACTTCTCTATCATTTACGAGCCTACTAGTTCTGGCCATAATGATCGCTGTGGCTGTAAAATATCTTAACCCTGTTGTCATCAAGATGAGACAACAGAGAAATCAACCACAAGGTAACCCCGAAGTTTTATCAGAGGGAATCCCTTTAGAAGAACGAACTTCTGTTCCCCAACCCAGTTTAAGGCGAACTAGAAGCCTCGCTAAAACAAAATCAGTCCAAATCGTTTAAAAAATGGAACACGGACACTGTCAACATGGATCACCTAATCAATGTCAAATTGAAACAAAAGAAGTAGCCCTGCTACACTATATACAAGAAGTATATAGAATTAAAAATAATTAGATTAGTAATACTAAAGAAAAACTTTGTTAGAATTAATGCTACATAAACATAAAATAGGAAAAATAAAGTAACATGCCGTACCTACTCGAACAGTAACAGGTAATCGGAAAGAAAAAATAATTTAAAATCAGGTACATAAAAAAGGCATTAAATTTAATTATTAAATAGTCGGTAAGCTAATAGCTTTAAAAGAAATTAGTTAAACATAAATAAATAAATAAATATGAAAATAAATAGAAATAAACAAAAAATAACACAAAATTATATTAAAACTAAATAATAAATGAATAACAAACTAAATTGTACAAAAGAAAAAAGATGAAGCAAACCATACTAACAATGGTTAAATAAACAAAAAAAAAACAATGTATAAAAAGCATGCAGGACAGGCAGTAAGGCCGAAATAGGTTATGTACTACATAAATATACATACGTACATGAAAATAAAGTGACATTAGAATTAAAGATTTATAAAAATAGAGTAAGGTACTAAAAATAGATAAAATGTTTCTTAAAAGTAGAAATAAAGAATAATTAAAAAAAAATTAGATTATAACCTACCAGGCTACCATTAGAAAAATAAATAAGCCGTAAATAGGCTAGAAAAAGAAATTTTTTTAAAAAATTAGCATTAACAAGAACATGCTATAACAAAGATAAAGGCCAGAACCTTTCAGAATAAAAGTTATATTAAACAAAATAATTTTGTAAAGCCTAGCCGCACCGACCGAAACCCGACCCTCCAAACTAGTACCAACCTAACCAGACCTAATAGACCTAAAAGCAAAACAAATTCGAGAAAGAATAAAATAATAAAATTAAAGTAGCACTAATGATCTATAAGGTACAACAACGGTAACGTAAAATACATTACATAAATTCAAAAATAATAATATTCAAATCAGGATAATTAGCAAGAAAAAAGAATAAAATAATACAAACTAGTACAACGACAACTTCCCCTGAGAACTATTCCTCTTCAAAGAATAATTCTCTTTTTCTCAGGGGGAAGGATTGTTATGTACGTAAATTATACCCTGAAAAAGTATAGAAATGGGATGATTTTACAGGCATACATACATGTTGAACATGATTAGCTTACCTTCAAAAACATTTGAAGAAAGCAAATCAGTTCCTAAAACTCACATAGAAAACCCTAAAATTTGAAAAATATTAAAAAATTGAATAAGTTCTTCAAATTCAATTCAATAAAATATTCCAAATTATAAATTTTCACATAAGCTAACCATGCCTAAAACATGGTTAGCTTATCTATTTAATCAGTGAAGAAAATTGCGTCAGCAATTTTCTTCACATTCCATAAATTAAAATAAAATTATTCCCATGGCAAATTTTGCCTTCAGCAAAATTTGCCAGTAGAAATATTTACTTTAAAAAAATAAAGCAAAAGACAAATCGTACCTTCAGTACGATTTGTCGTGAAAATTGCAATATGTATGTACGAACGTACATACATATCACAAAAAAGCTTTCGCGATAAGAAGAGCACGCCGCGAAAACACATTGTATGTATACGCGCGCGGCATCGTGACGGTGGCTGATGTTTATAAAAGCATCAAATTTCAAGCCTCCGTCCAACGAGAAATATTCTGGACTTGTTTAATCAAGTCCAGAATAAATGAAAATTTTCACAGGGTGAAAATGCAACTATGCATTTTTTACCCTGAACGAAGGCTCTTGATCGCGACAAAAGTGATCAAGAGCCGAGTTGTTTAAAAAACTTGAATAACGGCGGTTCACGGAGTTGGTTTGAAAATCTCGTAAAATCGGAGTAAAATTTAAAACGATTCTACGTAAGAGTTGGTTTGAAAATCTCGTCAAAAACGGAGTAAAATTAAAAAGGTCTCTACGTACGAGCGGGATTGCTAATTTGAGTAACGGCAATTAAAAAACAAAAGAAAGGGAATTTAAGAGTCGAGTTTTTGAATAAAAGTAGTCTAGTGTTTTTACAGAATAGGAAGATACACGGCGATTGTGATTGATAAGAGTGGTTTTGAATCTGGGTCTCGGTTGAGTAATAAAAAATAGGTTAAAATAGAAAAAGTTAAAAGATCAGAAATTTATGACAACAAAAAATTGTACAACAAGAATTGTGGTGAAAACAAAAGAATTAAAATAAATTAGAAAAAAAAATATTAAAAGAAAAGTGTTTTGGATACAATACCCGCCATCCCCACAAAGGTACGTAACACTGTGAAAAAAGAAAAGAGTTTTACAGTCGATCGGTCTGCTCGCGGTTGTCTTAATTTTAATCTTGGTTAAGTACTTTCGTGTAGAGGGAAACTAATTAAGTAAGAAGGGGATTAAAATTGAAAGTGTAAGCGAAGAATGTAACAACAGAAGGAAGTGTTATTAAATAAGAAGTTAATAAATGTTGATCTAGTTAATATAAAAAAGGTGTTTTGGTACAAAAATAGTGCTATCCAGGATTTTTAATAAAAAAAGGATTAACAGAAGCAGGTAGGGTGCTTATGGAATTGCCCCACAATTGGGACTTGTGGTTACCCCGTATAGAAAATATAACAAATTGGCGCAGCCGGTAGGATTGAGGAAGCTTGATCTAGTCAAAAGGATCGTAAAAGCTTGAAAAGCCTTAATCCTTCGAACCTAAGGGGTCCCATTGACTAAGCCACTCAGGCCCAGTCACCCCCAACACTCGGGTAGATACCATCTCTAGGCGCCTCTGCTCCAGGCGGGCAAGCGTTCACCCCAATTAGTGCACAGGCACCACCGAGGGATAAAAGTGAACAGTCCATAGAAGGAAGAGGAGAAATAGATTGGACACTCCCCCAGAAGGACGAATACAGATCAACCCGAACACAGCTCGATAAGCAGCCTGAAGTTTCAGCCAAGCAGACGAACAAACGCTAGCAGTCAATGATCCGGAGTTGAAGAGGAAATCGAAGACGGCTCATAAGCCCCCTTTTCAACTAGATCCAGGGGAAGTTAAGACGGCCCAAGGGCCCCCCAGCTGCAAAATTAAGCCGAAATCAACCGACCAAGGATTGAGAGGGAACTCGAAGGCGGTTAAAGAAACCCCCTCTCAATCACAGCAAAGGGACCTAAGCAGGCAAGGAGCCACTCTTTCACCAAACAGCGCATCATATGCTAGCCGACAATCCTGCTCTACCTCAGCAGGAAACAGACACAGCAGCGAGGGAAAACTCTCCATCTTTAGCCGACGCGGGATCAACCCCAGGTGCCAAAACACAGCACCCCGGTGAAGGTACATCATCCGCTGCAGGAGATAAATCTCCACAGTTATCGCCAACAGGACCTCGACTCAGAAGCGGGACCGTTCTGCCAGGTCTCAATAGACAAGTAAGTCTTGATAAATTTTTAACAAAATTGTTCGAGAGAGCGCGAGATTCAGGTACGCTAGCCATTACTCAGTGTGATTCACTCAGCAAAACACTGAGTCAAACCCGCGAAGATAGACTCGCACAAATACAGACACTGAAGGAAAACACAGTTCGGTTCTGTGAGGAACTAAGTAGGCTCACTGAATCCACGCGCCCCCTCCCAGTAGATAAGGAGAGTACTGAAACTCCAAATTTAGGTTTAGAGAAGAATAAGAGTGTTAGGTTAAGTGAAAGTGCTAATAGTGATAGTGACAGTGACGGTGAAGTAGCTGAACCAACTCCCGAAGACCTGCTGATCGATTGGCTCGAAGAATCCTTAACGGAATTCAGTCCAGAAACAAGCCCAGCTAGTCCACCCAAATTTAAATTTCCAGTCAATAGACTACGCACAATGGTGGACTACGCAAAAGTAGCTAAGCTAACAGCTCAACTCGTCCCCTTATTTTCGGGTGAAAATACCCCACAAATGGGACGTGAGCTACAGGCCTTCATCGGCTGCTGTAAGCAAACTATGCAGTGCCTTGGCGATGAAGAAAAGGTGGCTTTCCTACAGGTTCTCCCCACAAGATTAAGAGGTGATGCATATCAGCTATTCGCTTCAGACATCCCTACTTCATTCACTGAGGAAGAGGAACGTTTGAACAGAACATACCTTCCCCGTGAGACTTATCAGGAATTGGTGAATAGATTGATCACCACACGCCAGGACCCATTGGAATCTCTCACTGCTTTTGCTACAAGGTTGAAGCAGCTGTTGACGATCTGTAATGAGGCTGCGACACAAAAGTATGAAGCTGAGGCAGTCCCGGCTGTGAAGACACAGCTAATGGACTTCGCCAAAAATGCTCTTAAAAGTGGAGTAACTAATCCACATTTGTGTCAATATTTACTCACACAGGGAGAAGGCGATATAGAGGCTCTCATACAAAAAGCCCTGCACATGGAGAAACTACAGCAAGGTGCTAAATTCGTCCAGAATCCTCTGGCACAAGCCCCTCCAATGGCTCCAGTAGACCCAGATTTACGAGTGAGAGCTTACTATAGAGCTCCTTACTATCAAATGCCATCTACACCTATGTTCGCATCACCTCGAGCTCCAAATCCACATCAGTTTTCACGCAACGTGAATAACCCAGGTTCATTACAGTCACGACAAAGACCATTTACAAACACTGATGCCAGAAAATCGGACACAGATGCACTGGTCCGTAACATCACGTGCAATTTCTGCCAGCGAAAGGGTCATACGTATTCAGATTTCCTAAAGTGCAAAAACACCCCTTTCTGCTCAAACTGCAAAATCTATGGACATGACGTCCGTGATTGCAGAAAAACACAACAAACGCAACAGATTGCTCCTCCACGCCTCTCCAACAGATCTACACAAGAACACCACAACACAAAAAGTCCTCAAGTCTTCAACATAAGACTCAAATGCACCTTTTGTGGTCGCCGAGGACATGCAGCCGAAGATTGCCGCCAAAAGAAAAAATGGGAAGCCCGGAGTCAGGGAAACGACATGCAGTCGACCCAAAACTCCCCGGCTCGGCTTTAAACCCACAACGCAAATCAAAAGGGTCACCTCAAGTGCTCGAATCCGGTGTCCCTACAGTGAAACTTCCACTGGATATAAGCCTTAACGGCCATACAAAACTAGTAGTGGACACTGGCGCTGAGGTTAGTATTATTAAGAAAAGAGCAATGAAAGACCTCAATATAATTAATTCCAATGAGGCATGCACTTTACAGACCCCTTTTGGAACCGGAAAGACATTGAAAAATTGCAAGGGCAACTTCAATTTTAAAAATAAAATTCCCTGCAAGTTTCAGGTGGTACAAAACCTGCCAGGTCTTTCCGATGACGGCCTATTAGGAAACGATTTCCTATCAAACAATTGCAATGTTGAAGGCCCAAATAAAGCACTTAAGTTTCCTTGTACGGAAAAAAATCCCGAAGAGTTTACTGTGCCCTTGTCATGCAAAACGGACAAGCTGTATTCCAGAAAAGCAGTCGAAGTGAGGTCACTTGCAGAAAAGATGGAACCTAAACAGGTTAAGCTATCTACATGCAGTGTCTCCAAGGCATCTCAAAAGAGTAATGCTGGCTGCCAGGTTCAACAAAAGCCGACGGAATGCGAAAAGAGCTGTCTGGGTGATCAAGAAACCTGCGAAATGAGGCAGTATCTGGTTGCTTTACAAGAACCAATATGCATACCTGCTAGGTCACAAGTTATCACCACAGTCCCGTTGCGAGTGAAGGAAGAAATGCTCTGTCTATCAAAAGAGATAGACGATGGAGTCTTCCTGGCCAACAGTTTACTCCCTACTGGGAAAGAAACAGTGCTAGTTGCCATACTCAACATTAACAATTTCCAAGTAGTTATCAACAGTTTATTATTACAACTGCTCCATATACATGACTACGCCGTCATCCCAATAAGAGAAGACACTGATACACAACACGTTCTCAAGCCGAATAAATCGCAAGCGAGTAACACAAACATCAGTGAGCTTCCCAAGTCGGAACAGAAGTCAAACAAGACTTCCTCCTCAAAAATACCTAGATATAAGTTACTACGAAGCCCAAGAGCCCCACACAAGACACGTGCGAGCTCAGTAAGACCCGAATAGAGGCAATAATGACTCCACCGTCCAATAAAATAAGTTATAAGAATTTTACATGGCCCCATAGCCAAATTAGAGATGCGAGCGAGATCCAGAAGCCGACAAGCAAAATGCAGCTGACTCCTCCATCCAATATACCTAGATGTAAGATAACCACAAGGATAAGGAGCCCAACAACAGGTGCGTGTGAGCTCAGTAAGACCTATTCTCAGGCAAGGACGACTCCACCGCCCAACAAAGTTAGTGTTAAGAAACAACAGTGGCCCAAGAGCCCTATCACAAGTGCGTGCGAGCTCAGTAAGACCTATTTAAAGGCAAAGTCGACTCTACCACTTAATAAAATTAGTATTAAGAATAAAAAGTGGCCCATGAGCGCGATAAAAGACGCGCGTGAGATCCGTAAGACCTCATTGAAGGCAAAGTTGGCTCCACCGTCAAGTAATATTAAGAAAACCAATTTTTCACGACCCATAAGCCAAAATACGAATGCGTGCGAGTATTCGGACCAATCAAAAGTACCCATAAAACATGGTACTCCACCATTAAAACTGCAGGAAGCCCATTCCCTGCCATCTAGTAATGTAAGTAAAACAGACAGTAAGTACACAGCTACACAAAATGAGAAAAGAAACGTAAGCTTTTCGGAAAACACAGCTATCTTACAACACGTAAGATACTTATTTCCGGATCATGAAGATCCCACACACACTCCGCGACTCAACAGGCTAGACCAAGAGCTTAGCCTAGACCCGCGGCAGAAAAAGCTTCGATATCCGAACTCTGTTACGAGTACAATGATATCTTCTTTCTAAAAGGTGATAAGCTAACATATACAAATTCACCCACAATATCCCTTTAATACAAGATCAAGCGCCCATAAACCAAAAGGCCTACAGATTACCAGAAACCCAGAGCCAAGTAATCAACGAGCAATTAAGAGAAATGCTAGACAACGGGATAGTCCAAACTAGCAAAAGCCCTTGGAATTCACCCTTATTAGTTGTCCCCAAAAATGCGGGACCCGACAGTGAAAAAAGGTGGAGCGTCGTTGTCGATTTTCGTACATTAATCAAAAAGACAATTGGCGATGCATTTGCGCTACCCCGAATAGAGGATATTCTTGACCAATTAGGTCATGCCAGGTACTTTACCACTCTCGATTTGGCCAACGGCTATCACCAAGTCTTAGTCGACAAAAAAGATCGACATAAGACCGCTTTTAGCACTAATTACGGGCACTACGAATTTAAGCGTATGCCATTCGGACTCAAAGGAGCTCCCGCTACATTCCAACGCCGCATGAACTTCGTTCTGACAGGCCTACAAGGCCTCGAATGTTTCGTTTATCTTGACGACATCGTCATTTATAGTAAGAACCTAAATGACCACAATGATAAACTTCGCAAAGTCTTCAACAAATTGAGAGAAAACAACCTCAAACTGCAGCCAGAGAAGTGCCAGTTCTTAAGACGAGAAGTTGTTTATCTAGGGCACAAATGCTCTAGCGAAGGTGCATTACCAGACCCCAGCAAAATGGCCTGTGTCCAAACATTCCCTGTTCCTAGAACAATTAGGCAAGTTCAGTCCTTTTTAGGACTTGCCATTTACTACAGAAAATTCATTCCAGACTTCTCAAAAATAGTCCGTACTATTACGAATTTACTCCGCAAGGATGTAAAATTCACTTGGACCGAGAAATGCCAAGAAGCATTTCAAAGCATTAAACATGCTTTAATTTCCCCACCACTTTTAATCTATCCAGATTTTTCTAAACCTTTCAATCTTACAACGGACGCCAGCAACGAAGCTTTAGGAGCTGTGCTTTCCCAAGGAGAAGTGGGAAAGGACCAGCCAATCGCCGATGCAAACCGAACGCTAAACAAAGCCGAGAAAAACTACTCCACTATTGAAAAGGAGTTATTGGCTTTAGTCTGGGCCACTAGGAATTTCCGATGCTACCTTCAAGGGAGGAAATTCACGGTCTACACTGACCACTAGCCTCTCAAAGGAGTCTTTAATGTTAAAGACCCGACTTCCCGTTTGGTGAGATTCCACCATAACTTATCAGAATTCGATTACAGCATCGAATATAAACCAGGGAAGTATAATACCAATGCGGATGCAATAAGCCGAATTCCACAAGTATTAACCGGAGACAACACAGGCAGTTCCTTAACAGTACAAGCCCAAGTCCACCACACTATGGACTCTGATGCTCCACATCCCCTAAATAGAAAGAAAACCAAGAAACCCGCTCATTGCTTCGCCGTGACCAGAGCTCAATGACAGAGAGCCCAAGAGGCCAATACTAGCTCCAGCGCTGAAATACAGCCCACAGCAGCGGAGAATAAAGAATATGAACCCCCAGAGGCGGAAATACAACCCCCTGCTACGCTTGAACAAGAAATAAGTCCAAGGAAGTCCACACAATCCAAAAGGATTATCACGACTCTCCTTTCGGCGGCCATCAGGGTGTCATTAAGACTTATAAAAGAATTAGACGCAAGTACTGGTGGAGACACATGCTTAGCGATATAAAAAGGTACATAAAGAAATGCCCTAAGTGCCAAACAATGAAAGCATCTCCACAATTCAAGATGCCCATGGTAATAACGGACATCGCAGAACAACCTTTCGACAAGGTTTACCTCGATATAGTAGGTCCACTAGAAGAGACCATATCAGGTAATAAATATATCTTAAGTTTTCAAGATAACCTTACCAAATTTGTCGATTGGTATGCCATACCTAATGGAGAAGAAGTAACGGTGGCGCAAATCTTTTTCAATGAGATTGTCACGCGCTATCGCATTCCAAAGAGAATAGTCACCGCTCAGGGAACTAACTTCCTGAGTGAGCTATTCAAGAAGGTCTGCAAACTGCTAAAGGTAAAGAAGTTACAGACTTCCGCATACCATCCACAGTCTAATGGAGCAATAGAGCGTGCCCATAGACCATTAATCGAATATCTGCGTACAACCGTAGATGAAAATCTTAAAACATGGGATCAATTCCTACGAACCGCTGCATTCGTGTACAATAACAGTGTACACGAGGGTACTAAATTAACCCCGATGGATTGCCTTTACGGCTTCACAGCGGATGTCCCGAGTAATTTAAAACGGGATCCTGAACCCGTTTACAACCACGAAAGTTATTACAATATGCTCAAGTACACACTACAAAAATCATATGCCACGGCTCGTAAAAATCTCTTAGCCAGCAAACAACGCTCAAAGGCATATTACGACAAAACAGTCAGGCCTCTCACTTTCCACATAGGAGACCAAGTCCTCCTCAAAAGTGAAAGCCGAAAACACAAAATGTCTCAAATCTGGGTTGGCCCATATCTGGTAATCAATGTACCCAGTCCAACAAATACTACCATAAAAATAGGCAAGCGGCAGGTTGTCGTACACAACAACCGTTTGAAGCCCTATTATGAGTAGTATACTGGTACATATATCTTTAGAAAATAAGTTTCCTTCATACAAAATTCTACAATTAAATTAAGTGCTATTAGAATTACCACAAAAAGCTTCCAGTATGACTAATTGACTAACGAAGCCTATCCTTCATTTTCTACAGAACATGAAGCACATATTGGTGTTAATATGCTGTTTCCATCTGGCAATGGGACAAATACAAATGGAACCCTACGCATTAAGTCCCCTGAACAATACAGGAATACTGTATGAGGATTTAGGAAAATTACAAGTGTATCACAGTACCTGGAATATACTAACGAAGATCAATCTAATGGAACTGGACAACCAAACGCTTCTGGCAGAACAGGCGGAACACTTAGTTCACCGACTATGTTCAAATCGCTCTCAAACGGATGAGCTATGCCTGGTACAACAAAAACACGTTCATTCTCTCTTGGAAAATATCAAGAGAAGAACAAGTATCATTCGAGAAGTGGTCCCAAAATCAAAATCAACAAGATCTATCTTCGATGGAATAGGGAATGCAATGCACTACCTATTCGGGACCATGGACAGCACTAATGAACAAGAGGTATACAGTCGACTCGAGGAGCTCGAAACAAATTCAAAAGCACTAGCCGACCTGGAAAGACAGCAGATCAGTGTAGTCAAAACTACACTACAGCAAATCCAAAAGCCATTGACATCTCAGCAGGAAAGACAACGTCAAATGAATCTCCAGATAAATAGAATGCAAAACATAACAGATGAATTACTGATGAGACAATTAAGGCAGGAAATAATTTCAAGCCTGACCTTACAAATTGTCGAGATTGAGTACAGGCAGCAAGCCTTACTCGACATAATAATCTCCAGTAAAAATCACCAGTTGCATCCGCTAGGCGTGTCTCCCAAAAGTCTATTAGAGATATACCACAAGTCCCACGCTACTTGCCCAGATGCACAAAATTGTCTCTCCCTGTTATATCAGACAGCGGAAACAAAGGCTCGTCTAGTCCAAGACAAATTAGTCATCCGAATACAACTTCCGATTTTTAATCTACCACAAATGAAGTTGTATAGAGTACACAGTTTTCCCATACACATTAATAAAAAACAATCATTGGTACCCGATATACAGTACTCGCACGTAGCGCACCAGGTACAGACACAGGATATTCTATTATTAAAAACACAAGATCTTAAAAGCTTCAAAAAGATCACTCAATATTCCAAAGAGGACACTTACATCGCTAAGCTAGGCATTCCCGTAACAAAGGCAACTCTGTCTAAAGAATGCATAGTGAAGCTGCTCTTTAACCCATTAAAGGAAGAGCCACAGTGCCAATTCAGAGCACAAATACCTCCCAGAGACCTACTTATTAAACTAAGTAAACCGAATTCTTGGATATTTTCGTTGATAGAACCAACAATTGTACACCTTTAGTGTACCCAACAATTCCTCACTTCAAAAATAGAAGGCCAAGTAATAATTACTATCAACCATCCCTGTCAATTACAAGTAGGATCACAAATCCTACACTATGACGCAGAAAATATCCAGCAATTGAGTCTCAAACAACCCACTTATTTCCCAAATATAACTCCATTAGAACAAAAAGTGGATAAATATCTTAATGAAACCAAAAACAAAGTACAGTCTGAAAAAATACAGACAGAACTATATTCAGGAGATGACACTAATAGCATCATCCTAGAAGGTACCCAGTCATTAAAAGAACTGGACGAAAAATTAGAAAAAATAGTTCCTCATATCAGTCACTGCCCTACACATGTCCTAGCTACAACATCAGTATCCTTAACTGGTGTTGTCATCACATGTATGGTACTGCACCTGGTCGCCAAATGGCTAGTCCCATTCATTACAAATTATCGTGCACACAAATCTGAGAAAACCACAGAGGCGGAGGAACAAATCGAACAAATCGAACAAATCGAAATAATCGAACCTACCCCTCTCAAAAGGACCCGCACCCTGCCACCTACTAAGTCAGTGCAAGTGGTATAGTGTCACCACTTCAAACGGTCATTAGCACTATCACTAATAGCAGAGCAACTAGAAAATAAATGTAAGTGGTTTCAACAAACCGAAATAAATAATAGGAATATACATATAATAGGGGAGAAGAAATAAATAGTATTAAAA
This sequence comes from Dioctria linearis, assembly GCA_963930735.1. Taxonomy (NCBI): domain Eukaryota; kingdom Metazoa; phylum Arthropoda; class Insecta; order Diptera; family Asilidae; genus Dioctria; species Dioctria linearis. The sequence goes on from OZ005741.1 coordinate 110,216,739, forward strand.
AGCATAGATGTAAGGAAAACTAGTTTAATAAAAACATATATAGATATATATATATATATATAAACTAAAAACAAAACAAACAAAAAACGAAACCCTCCCCCGCTAGGGTTAAATAATAATTAAAAAATAATAAATAATATAAAAATATAAATAATATTATTATTAGCCTAGAATAAAAATTAAATAACCACTAACTTTAGAACGTAACAAATATACAAGTGTAACAAAAAACATATATATACACATAACATACAAAAAAAACAAAAACAAACAGTAGAAGTTAAGTACATAATAAAGGAATAGAATAGAATAGGAATAGATGCTTAAGAACAATTTTAGAAAAATAAGATAACAAAAAAAAATTTTTGTTTAGAAAAAATGTAAAAGCCAAACCGACCAAGAGCCGAACCACCTAAAAAGCCCCGACAACAACTTCCCCTGAGGATTGTTGTATACCTAAAAAGGGTTAAAAATGATAATTATAATTTGTAATTATCATCGAAAAAAACATTGAAAATATTCATAAATGGAAATAAGCTAATCATGCTTAAAACATGGTTAGCTTATCTCCTAACAAGGCGAAGAAATTGCCATCAGCAATTTATTCAAATTCGTTTCCAACAAATAAAAACATTTTCCCACAAAACGACTTGGGAAAAATAAAAGTTTTAAATTTCAACCCAAGTCGTTTCAATAAAAAAAAACCCACGACAAATTTTACCTTCAGTAAGATTTGTCGTATATACGATATGTATGTAGATATATACATACATACATATCGGGCGCATGAAAATTTTACGTCGGTGAAGACTGAAACGATCAAGTCTTCAAAGAAAAAAACTCTTATCAGCAAATTGCCGCGAGCTGCATACATTGTGATCGCAACAATGTATGCACGATAGCACGACGATGGTTGGATTTATGAAAATATCAAATTTCAATTCCAACCATCGTTCGTCGCGATAATTCTGGGCATGTTTAAACATGCCCAGCGGTAAATAATTTTCTCAGGATAGGAATGCTAATTAAGCACTTTCCTATCCTGAACAACTAGACTTGCGATTAAAAAAATCCAAGTCGAGAACAGTCGGTTTTAGAAAGTTGTTTTGAGAACTTCTATCGGCGTGGTCACAATTGACACAATATCGAATTCGGCTAATAAGGTTTTCCTGTGAATAAAGAAAATAGTTGTACAGTCGATCGGTCTGCTCGCGGTTGTCTTAATTTTAATCTTGGTTAAGTACTTTCGTGTAGAGGGAAACTAATTAAGTAAGAAGGTGATTAAAATTGAAAGTGTAAGCGAAGAATGTAACAACAGAAGGAAGTGTTATTAAATAAGAAGTTAATAAATGTTGATATAGTTAACATAAAAAAGGTGTTTTGGTACAAAAATAGTTCTATCCAGGATTGTTAAAAAAAAGCATTAACAGAAGCAGGTAGGGTGCTTATAGAATTGCCCCACAATTGGGACTTGTGGTTACCCCGTATAGAAAATATAACACTATACATCAGTTTAAGTTCTCCAATTCAATCACTTCGCTATTACCACTATTATTTGATTGTTTTCAACTGCAATGAATCTGTTCGTTGCGCCTTTGTTATGTTTCTAAACTATTTTACTCGATTTTAATGTTATTATATATTTTATACTTGATGTAGCTAACGTTGTATCGTAGCGTAGTCTGAGGCTCCTTAACAAAATGCTTTTCTTATTCTAATTCTTATGATTCGCACATTTCCAGTGAAGATAATTTTTTTCGCGGCAGATTATAATCTTCTTATTGCGGACGTCACTTTTTTCGGGAAGGATGTGTCCCGAATGCAAAACTTGATGAATTGCTTTCGAATCATCTAGTGTAGAAAATAAGAAAAGATATCGCCGAGGAAACGTTGAAGTGTTAAATGAGCATTGACTGGAATAGTAATAAAAATACGAAAAGGATCTGATATGAAATAAACGGGTGCATTCCGCCATTCCAGTCATTTGTTTGTGTGATTCGGTTTGAAGTAACTCAGCAGCATGCGTATGAAATTATTTAGTGACTCACACATATTTTTTATGTTTATTAATGTGAAGAAAAGAACGGACAACTACCCCAACCATGAGGTACAAGGATTCTGCTAGTAATGATTCGCCTAAAATTTGCGATATGTTTGCTTCTTTTTTTGACAATGCATTTGCCTCGTAAAATTTTCAACCTCAAAATAGCAACTTCAGTCATATGATCGAATGAAATTTCTTACTACAGGCCTATTGCAAAATTATCTTGCATGCCCAAATTATTCGAATCTATCTTTTACTGTGAACTATCAACTTCCTGTAAGAATTTGCTCTCTTCTAACCAACATGGGTTTATTTCGGGTAGGTCTAGAACCACTAACTTGTTGAAATTTGTCTCGGATACCATTGGCGGGTTGGCAAAAGGCTTTCAGACAGATTGTAATTATACAGACTTTAGTAAAGCCTTCGACAAGTTATCTCACTCCGTGATATTCTCTTCCCCCAACATGTCTGAAATGGACGGAGTCTTAGTTATGTAGATAACTGTACATTCGTACATCAAACTGACAGTAAACCAGAATAAAAAATAAAATAAAATCTTTACCAGGACTGTCCAGACAGTTTTATACATCAAAATATTTCCCTATTACCAAACAGATGGCGCTGCAGTAGACAACCAACGCATTATCGAAACTTCTATGAAATAATGAATATTTCGAGAATATAACGTTCGAGAGTGTCTATAAAAGCCGAGGCAGCGCTCTAACAATCACCATTCCTTTCCCAGCCATCCTTGGTAGCGCATTAAACTGCCAAGCTCCTTTCCGCTTTTATACACCGCACTAAGGTATATAAAAATTATTAGACTGCAAACCGCACTAACGTTTGCAGTTATTGTATCTCTACTTTTCTATACACCGCATTAAAGTGTATAGAAAATATCAGACTGTAAATCGCACTAACATTTACAGTTACTATTACATCTACCCCAATTCTATACACTGCATTAAAGTGTATTGAATCCATTTGTATATTGACCGTTTACGATTCTTTCTTCTACGTATTCTAATCTTTTATTTCTCTGTCTCATTTCAGATTAAAACCAAAGTATTTGTATTAAGTTAAAAGACTGAATTATTGTTATTTTTTTATATATTATTTTCTGTTCCTTGAATAAATAAGTTTTGTATTGTTGTATGCATTGTTTTTTGTACCAGTAGACACTTGTTGAAACTGATTGACTATTTTTTGCAACTAGCACCCTCTCCTATACTTCATTTTGTAAGACAACCTGACCGCAGGTTCGTACAATAACAGAACATACCAAATCTTATTCCGTCATTCCATCTCTAGAGTCTTGAGGGCTTCGTCTGGCGTACCTCAAGGGAGTCACTTGGGCTCGTTGTTCTTTATTCTGTCTGTTGGCGACATTGTCTCTGTTGTGAGGTACTGTAAGGTGTTGATTTATGCTGAAGATGTGTATGTTTGGAGAACAGAATGCAATGTGTCATTTCGCTGGCTGGCTTCTTAAAAAACACAAATAAAACCATAATTGCAATGCCAATGAGATCCCCGATGAAAGATCTAACAATGTGTTCATAACATTTAAAATGTATGAAAATGGCAATTTGATAATTCCTTCAGCTAATTTTATGAATGCATTAGAAAGCATGAAAGAACAATTCTTGGAGCATTTCTCATATTTCATCGAGGGAAATAACATAGAGAAAAATATATATGAAGCTTTAAAAGCAAACTTTACATATAAATGTTGCGAGGCTTCAAAAAACGAATACCTTCTGAGACTTTTTATAAGAGCCCGCATTTATTATATCATAAAATTTTTCAACAAGGACCTGGTAAAGCACAATAGTAGCAGCAGATGAAAAATTTTATCATTAAGTCATTTATAAGAACATACGTATGTCTACAAATATTTATAGGAGTATAGGCCACATAATTATAATTTAAGTGTTCTTTAAGGATAATGCTTTAGACAAACTGCATAATAGTCCAGTCATTTAGTTGTTCTACCTGGAAATTTTTCTGGTAGTTTTGAAAATTGGTATCTTTATAGATTTCGACGTGCTCTTTCTTTACCACCTCGTATCATTGCCGCTCACGCCGCCATTTTGAAAAATTTGCGTCCAAAAACAGTTTTTTAGCAATATCTCCTTTCCGTTCCGACTCATTTTACGATGAAAATATTTATATAATGAATTAAACTAGAGAAAATTTCCTATAATTTATGTACTAACCTTTTTTTTGTAAAATGAATGATTTCAATGTACGAGCGCTGCAAAGTCTACTCCAACACATGTATTTCATATATTAACGAAAAATATTTTACTGCGCGTTGAAAGGCGTGTTGGAGTAGACTTTGCAGAATGCACAGCTGGCCCAGAAATAAAGAGATGTATCAACTGTATGAGACGGTCCGCTAGAGAAAAACATCAAGGAGAGGCTGAAGTGGACCTGATGCACAAGGCGGATAGTAAGAATTGTCTTGAATATTTATTTCAAATTGAGAATATAAGAATGAAAACTAAATATTTCACAGAAAACAGCTATCAAACACTAAAATAATCCTAAATTATCGTTATATCCATAATGAACTGTCTTTTCCTAAATATAAGAAGCCTCAGAGCAAAACTCGAAGAGTTGCAATTAATAAAAGCAGAAAATTTACAATTAAACGTTATTGTACTTAATGAAAATGTCGATCTAATGTTTTTCAACATATTATTAGAGATAATGGAGAGGTGTCTCGTTACGTTATCAAAATTTAGCTCTGTTCAAATAAATCGTAGAATCAATGTTTACTTAAACCATGCTTTCCATCGTAATCGACTAGGGACTTCTTAACAAACCCATTTCTGCACATATTCCCAAACTTGTAGCTTTCTAGTTACAATAATATAAAACCTATCTGCACTGGAACTAATAAAAATAAAACTTAGTTTCAATATGTTCAATAATTCGTCATTGCACTGAATATCGCATTTTAACGTCCACGTATTAATATCTTTCGATTTTTGATGAAGCAAATGTCGAATATTGAAAATTATTTCGAATATTCGTTCCATTTGTGGATTTTTCTATTCAACAGGTATCCTCACAGTTGTCTTATAAAAAGGCTCACGATCTGTAAAGAAAAAAGTAATTAATGTACAAGTAACTGCAATTCGAAAAAATAATAACATTTACCGTGATAACTCCAACTTTCCTCAATCAAGAAAGGCACTATTGGGCTTAGGACTTTACATAAAACATAATAACATTGTCTCATAACGTCTTTTGTCCTATTGAATTCATCAGGAGTGCCACAATATGAACGATCTTTGATTAAATGCAAATAAGTTGATGAAATCTGATTTGCAACAAAATTTTGCACCAACGCTGTTACTCTATTGTACTCGAATGAGTCGTAAAGTTATCGAGATCATTTAAAATGTATTTATCCAAGTAGGATAACTGGTGATATTGAAAACTGCAATCGTCATTGCTCTTTTCGCTAATTACTCCATTAAAATAACACAAAATACCTCGAATTTTACTTATACTCTCTGACGATTGCTGTAACAAATTATTACTAACCACTATTGATGCGTGCTGTGTTGCATGAGATGCAAAAAATCCAAAACAGGAGATCCAAAAACTAGTAGCACATACGACCAATCACTGCATACGGAAAATAAATTTATTATCTACCCAACGATAAAGTTAAAATAGGTACTTCTTATTAAAACACTTTAATTCTCATCTCATCACAAATTAACAAACCCGACTCATTGAAAATATTTCAATTGTGAAATGAGAACTGTCAAATCCATTTCCCCTTGTTAGAAAAGTGGGGATTAACTATTAATTCATTTCACTCCTTATCATTGTTTTAATCCTGCTATCTTTGTTTCGCAAATTTATATAGAACACGGTAAAAATGTGCGACATAATTCAATAGGGTGGACCATAAATGAATTACGTTTTCACACATTCAATTAAAATTTCGTTAATTAGCTAGTTTTAGATTTCAGTTTTTTTTATAAAATAATATATATACATGGAAAACTTCTTTTATATAACAGTATAATAATCCCACGATAGATACACTCTTTATTACAAACATTAATGTAAAGAAAAAATGCATTTTTATATAGGTTATTATTTGTGATCTACCCTGTATTTAAGCATTTTTGTAATGTTTATCTATCTCTTTTTTACGCACTAATGGCAGATAATATTACATTCATTTTGTTAGACAGAAAGATTGTTAAATTTTCTGCTTTTGTCATTCTTATTAAAAGTAAAGATGATAATTTCAAGGTTAACAGCAGTTTTTCATTGCCTAGTTTCTCTTGTAGTATGCCCTCGTCTGTCTGGACCTGATGTAGGTAAAGTCGCAATTTTTCCTCAGAAATTTACCGGATATTTTTTCCTTAGAATTGTTAAGCATTGAAGGCCGCCAACGGAACACATTGTATTACTGCATCTGAAAATAAATCCAGTCAGCGCCCAGACTGAATAAAAATCTCACGAAACATTTTCTGTAAATTTCTAAGAAGAAATGAATTCTATTTGCTCATCTCCGAGTCTATGCCCATAATAATGGTTACTGGCCCAAGCACCGGTCGTCGGCATGCAATAATGCATAACAATTCCAAGGAAAAACTTTACAGTAAATTTCTAAGAAAAAATTGCGGCCTTCCTTACATCAGGTCCATTGTAGATTTAATATTCTATTGAGACGTTGTCTACTTCCCAGCCTTTGTATGTTTTTATACCCTGGATGAAATCTATAGGGTATTCATACTAAGTTTGACATTCCGTTTGTAACACCTCGAAACAATGATGGTAGAGCAAAATGGATTTTACACCCACGCATAATATTAAAAGTAATTTTGATTTTTGCATGTCCGTTCGTCTGTCCGTCTGTGCGCACGATAATTCGAGACCGCGTATACTTAGAGAGCTGAAATTTTGTACATGGACTTTAAAAAAAACAGTAAAATTAAGTTCGAAAATGAGACAAGTCGGGCAACTTCTTCGTGGGGTTGCCATACATAACTTTCGTTTTCCACTATATATTAGGACACTGCCTGAGAAGAACGCGTCGACGTAGATAGCTGAAATTTGGTACATAGTGTTTTCATTGTACTAGCAAATATAGTTTCAAAAATGAACTAAATCGGGCAATTCCTTGGTGTTGCCATATAAAAATTTAGGTTTTTTACATATATGTACTGTGAAAACTATCAGTCCATGACATTTTTATTGTACTAAAAATTTCTTCAGAATACAAAATCCTATAAAATTGGTTATAATAATTTTTTCTGTCCGACAAACCGTTGTAGAAATATATGCGAAAAACCACTTCAAAAATCAAAATTGTTCAAATGGGTGACCATACGAAATTTCATACGGGCCAATCATCTAGGGTATCATAAGAATTGGTCTTAGATCAATTTTAGCTTTTTTGCTTGTTTAGTTTGGCTATGCTCTTAAGGCTTATCCATTGCGCCCCTTATCCATACTTCAGTTGCATAGTTTTGCATTTAGCGAAGCGTGAGCAAAACTCAAATAATAACCATAAAAAAACACAAGCGCTTTTAGACAAACAATCGTTCAGGTAAATTTAAAGGCTCTTACGGCTTGTCGGTACATGTGGAGCCATCTGACATTATAACAAGGAAGCATTTTCGCCACCACTATACAGGGTGTTTCACAAGTGGTGGATAATAATGAAGGAGGCGATAGGTCATGTCGAGGAATGAAAAAAATTGTATGGCAGAGGGGGGTTGATTCTCAACCCTTTCCGAGATAATCGGGGTTAAAGGACTAAGGGTACGTGAAGCGTAGGTTTGTACTAAAACAGTTATATCTCCTAAACGACAAACAGTAGAAAGATGGTCGGGGTGCTAATTTATAGAGAACCTCCTGCCCTTTGGTTCAATGCGTCAGTGCTTCTCCTACAGTATGTAGTTTAGAAGAAACGGTCTGCCAAACTTCAAGTTTCAGCTTTTGTACCTCATTTTTTTGTGTTTGAAACAAAAAAACTAAAATATAAACCTTATAATTTTTTTTTCTGTCTTACTCCTTTTAGAAGCTAAGATTGTTTTCTTTAAAACGAACTTTGTTTTCATTTTGTACCTTTCACCGTTTATGAGTTATGACACAAAAATTCTTCCACTACATGTAGAAGAAAATCGGGATAAGTATTATAAAATCATAAAATACACGCCTCTCATTTTGAATACAAAGTAGAAAGTATGACGAATCGTCATTTTTACCTGCTGGCATCTCTTTTGGTTGGATAACTGTGAAATTTGTAATAAAGGATGGCTTACCTTACATCCTTTTAAAGAAACAAGCAATTTATTACCTGCAACTCATCTTATAACGGAGATAATTCCTTATTGGAAGCCTTCCGAGATACGTGTGGATGTTCTGTAGCCCAGTGGTGAGCGATATCCACTTGGCAAGAGAAACCCCATTACATACTTTTAAGCAAAGTGAACCTAATAATAAGTTAAAAAGCTGTAGAGCAAAATGGGAAAATTTCTGGTGTTTTTTAGAATGAAACAAGTAATTTCGTATACTTTTGTCTTTTGCATGATTGCATGAATGGGGGAAAAGAACTTGGCTATGCATTATTATAGTGCAACTGAGACAACGAGTTAAAAACAAAAATCGAGAGAACATAGGATTACCCGAACGACAAAATCTTATTACATCCCTCAAAATCCTTTCAACCTATTCATAATAATGTACATCAGGTCACACTACCTCCCATTTTTAAGAAAAAGATAAATTTCGCTTTGACCCAGATGCTGAAAGGAGATGTAAAATTCCTTTCAAATAAAATTCTCATTTTTCCCGAAAATATCAGAAAATCTAGCATGAGTTCTCCCGCTTAATCTCTTCATAGCAAAACGAATGTAAACAGAAACACATGATGTTCAAATATAATAGGATTACAACAACAACATGTTTCCATTTACAGCAACAACATGTGACCAAACATTGCCAATATTTTATGAAATCCGGTTTCACAAAAACGCGGGAAGATTTTATGAGAGTAAAACGTGAAAACTCCGTCCCTTCTCATTTATTTACGAAAATGAAACATTTGCCATTCTGTTTCGTTGCATGCAACTTGCGCTTTCACATTTTTATCTTTGTTCATAAAATTTTTAAAGAGAGTTTGACATTTTTTCGATTTTTTTTCTTTCTTCCCTCCTTTTCTTGCCGTGTGCATTTTAAATGTAAAACACTCAGAAATCTCACCAGCTTCTTAACTTATTTTTAGGTTTAACTTTGCTTTTAAGTGAATGACATGCTTAAGTGGGAAACACAATTGCACCGTTTCGATCCGATACGTACAAATGTCAAATTTGCTTATATGAGACGTACGTGCAATTCGACACATTACACCGGAATGGATCGAAACGGATCGAATCGAAAGGGAGAAGTTGAGCAAATTTCAACTTTTACGGATGACATAACCTAGAAAAATTACCTGTACAATGTTTGTGTATAACTCAAGATGGATGAAGAAGTTTTTATTGAAAAAATTAAAAAATATGAAGAGCTTTATGACAAAGGCAACAAATTTTACATGGATGTAAAAAGAAAAGACATAATCTGGTAAAATTTCAATGAGAAATTTAAAATTGATGGTAAGTTTGAACGGAACAATTGTGCTCATGCACGTAACGGATCGAATTGAATCGGAACGCCGGAATTGTGTTTGGCACTTTACAATTACCAAACGAGATAATTGCGTTCTTAAAGAAAGGCAGCTTCAACCTATAGGTGAAAAGAAAACCCAATGAACGCGGCAGGCGTCGCGTCGCTTTGACAGTTCAATAGAATATACTGTTACGTGCAATAGAAAGAGACAACTGGTGACATCTACTGGCAATGGAGAGTAAACGACTTCAGGTTCGGAGAGTTGATTATGGAATCTACAGGAAGGTTCAGGAATAGAATGAATAGAACAGTCAAGAAGCTACTGGAATAGAACACTCCAGAATAATCCGGAGAGTTTCTAGGGTATAAATATAACAGTTGTCACCGCCAAGAGAGAGTGTTGTCTTAGACGTTGCAGTGTTAACAAGTGAAAGTAATAAAGAAGCGAAAGTGTGTAATTAGATTGCGATAATTGAAAGCATAGTGTTAGCGATAATTAGAATTGAGTTGATTAATTGATGAATTGTGAATTTTATATTATTAGAGTGAAATAAAGAACTTATATATTAATTATTTAATATTGTGTTTTAAATAACGAACCAAAGGCGACGCTCGCAACAATACGTTTTTAAGTTCATGTTGGCCAAATGACTACCGCACTTGCCGGACTCGACGCGAAAGTAGATAAATGTTCTACTTCTAACGCGCGGCAGACGCTTTGACAGTTCTTTTGATTGATTTTTAACTGCTTATATGATTGGTAAGCTGCAAATGCAAGAAATGCCACATCCAATAACTCTGATATATCCATTATTTCACTTTAAATAATAACTCAAGCTTTTCTATCACTTTTTCTTTTTATAAATAAATCTTAGGAGTATCAACGAGCGCGATGCGTCCATTTTGTCTTCCTCAAATCCTACATGCGCCTGCAGTGGAGAACTGTCAAGGCGACGCGACGCCTGCCGCGCTCATTGGGTTTTCCCCATAAAAGAAAGTGGATAGCAAACAATCAAGAACACATGAATAATACATGAGTGAGAGGGGCATCCTTGAAGTAAAGAGCAGGTCACAATAAAATACACTGGAAACCAAAAAGAGAATAAGTTTTAGTTCAGATTAAAGCAAGCCATTCATGAATCGGACTTAACGAAACAAATATTGGTATCCAAAATCACATCAATTTTCGACCCGTTAGGATGGCAATCACAATGAAACTAATAATGCAGTCCGTTTGCAAATTGGAAAGAGCCACTCTGAATATCTCGATACGCTAAAGCCTGGAAATTCAACTTCGAAACAGAGGAAGAGATGAAAACAACGGACAAAGCACAAAGATATAAAGGCAGAAACACATCCAAGCAAGCCTCAGGCCTGGCCTCTCTCAGGCTTCCTCGCAGCTCGCCTCAAGGTTTGCCTCAGAGAAATGAAAACAAAATGATACCACCAGGCTCGGTGCTGTCATTGTAATTGTGTTAGTACATCTGTTGACAGAAGTAGGCTTGAGAGAGGAAAATTTTCAACATTGAGCAAAGCGCACTTTGCGGCGAGGCCTTGAGGCTCGCTGCTGGCTTGGTTTTGTGTTGCATGATTTAAAAACCCGTTTTGGAAATTTTGACAACACCTCGAGGATGGGTGTATGCATTGAAAAGGCTTACGTTTTATGAAAAATGGTATTTGTATTTTTAATAAAATTAATCAGGTGACCTTTATAAACAAAAATTCGTGCTGACCATGCTCTGAAAGTCGATATCTAAAAATTGATCATTCTGTGATATTTGCATGGTAACAAACATGAAAGCATTAGGCTTAGATTGGGTTAATTAAAAGTTTTAACGAAAGAAGACGTGCTACCATATTAATTTAGGATGATATGTGGACCTAGATGTGTAATGAAAATTGTATGGGCGCAGCCTTATCAGAAAATTTTTAGTCTTCAGCATGACTGGTCATATCATATCACATCTTGCGTAAACAAATTGGCACAGCCGAAGTAAAGTAAGCAAGTTGAGCGATTTGTGTTTTTTAGTTTAGGGCTGTGTCTGTTGAAAAGTTTTACGCTCAGTAAAAACGTTATCAGCAATACCGCTTCATAATTATCTCCGTTAAAGTATTATCCGAAATCGTGTTGTAGAAGGAAGGAAGAAAAAGCTCACAATTCTCCAAATGCAATAGTGAAGACCGTTATGTTGAGAGTGTATACTGTAAGATAAAGGCTTTGATGGATGGTATTTGACATGATATAATTCTAGTAGGATATGAAAGCTTTGGTGAAGAGCGTGGCGGTGATCGAGAGTGGGTAGTGTTATTTACTTATCTTTAAATCTTACCATGAAAGCTTAAGGTTGGTTTGCAGTGGATTAAATTGAAAGTTTGATAAAAGAAGGTAGTATCATTATATTAATGTTGTCTTAGATAAGTAGTGGAGTACTGTGATCTGTCTCGCTCTAACACACTAGGAAGCTTTAGTGAATACCGGACTTTGAAACCATCTCCCTCTCACACAACATCTATCTCTCTCTAATAGACATGTTTGAGGTGGACTGGTCATATACGTGCCAGCTTGCAGCCTAGTATTATCAGTTGTTCGCTTTATATAGATCAAATTGTAGCCTTCAAGATCCAACCCAGTTACTGACAAGCTAAGTACGTAATAATTTCGACATGAGTTCTAACGACACTACAAACCTTCTAAAATCGGTGCTTCCTAGAAATAAAGAAGAAAGTTTTTCTCCCAAAAACGAGTCCACTGTCCCCTACCAACAACTAGAAAAATCAGGATATTATAGCAAAAATCACAATGCATGGATGGAGAGATATGAAATGTGAAAATTAGGCACAACAAACATTATAAAGCTACGCGGTCTAAAAGTATAAGGGTCAGTCTACATCTAAGAAATCGTAGCTTTCTTGACCTAAAGAAAAAATGCTTTTGAATTAGGCTATAATGTAATTAAAACAAATTATTTCAATAGGTAAATGAAACTATTGTTATGGAACTATGGGAGCGGTTGGTTAGGACGGTCCAGACTGCCAGCTTGAGCTGACAGATCACTCAGTGACAACATTGCTACATGGCGGCACGCTAGTTCGCCTCGACTAATAGCGGAGAGTGTGGAGGTTAACAAAAAGATATCGTGCCTGCTCACACCAAGAACGAAGCACACATCCATCCCTGGAGGGCCCTTACTCCACTTACCATTCCTTTGACACTGCGGGCAAGAGCTAGTAGCGTCTCTAGAGAGGATGACCTGGAATCAGTGAAGGAGCGGACCTATTCAACCATTATTCCGAGAGGGCTCCAGGAGTGAGGACGGAGGAAGAAAAAGAAAGACATTTGATTCCATTACGTTATAAAGACAGAAAATCATTCATTGATTAGGCTTATATTCCTCCCCGTCGATCGATGGTCTATAGTCTAACAATTTCTTCTAATTCTGCGGTATAAATGACATTGGTATAGGACAACTTCCCCTTTTTTTCAAATCTTGTACAAATTTCTAAGAGTACGTAAGCATTCGATAATTACTGTTATGTTACTAGATTTCGAAAAATTTCAGTTTTCAAGTCACCTTAGGCGTAATCAACATGTGGAAATAACATAAACTTGGGCCCCAGCTCCGAAGTCGAATGGTATAGCGATACATCGGACCTGCAAACTCTGAGCAGACAGTACAAGAGTTGTATTCAACAAGGAAGATTTTCGTCTCCGAATGCTATAACTATAACTAGAAACTTCATAAAAAGGTTAAATCTATAGTACAAACATCATGCCCGCTTGAATTTCATTCTATAGAGACACTCGTTATGCGGTTGATAGACCGAATATCTATTTATTTTCAAACTTTAGATTAAACTTCACATAACCCTTTGGTTGACCGTTCAAAGCTATACGGTTCACAAAAATTAGATACGATAACATTTCGACCAATTGCAAGGAATATTACGCGCTAATACGAGGAATATATAGGTATGTCTATAATCTGAGGATAACGTCATATGAATTATTATTAGACTTGCAGTATAGGCAAGTAATCAACCCGATAAAATTTTATACAACCGAATTGTTTATCACACGCTAATTCAACGAATATAAGTATGTTTCCAATCTGACATTTTTAGATTTGTAATAACTAGTACGAGAATATTGAATTTCCAGTAAAATAATTTATACGAGTGTCTTACATGAGAGAACCTCACTCAATCGGTAGTCCTTGCTAGCATACCACCTCTAGTATCTTTTAATAATGAATTCAGTACTAGACCTTAAAAGGGCTATTATACTCCAAAAGGAGTTCTACAACGTTTATGCAATATAGCTAAACTGAAGGTACATACATTCGAGATTCTATGACGTGATGAAGCGCTCCAACAGACGGCATGTACCGGAATGGATGAAATAAAAGTTTTAGCTCCCGGATCACTATCTTGTGTGTTCGGAGTCTATATGCAATAGATAGAATCAAGTTCCCCCTAGTTTGTTTTGCGGAATGACATTAATAATGATCGTGTAAGGTTAACAAAAACTGTAATGATAGCCACTAATGATGATATCCGGATTTTCTGATATTTAGACATCATTCATGAAATATAGTGGGAAAACTGTCATTAATAATGACAGTGTACGGTGCGCGCTTCATTACTTCCTTCATTTCTCAGTTCGCTTATAATTTTTGGTAAGGTATGATGTAGTTTAAAGATGGATAGTGATAGTGAGCTTTTTTGTACTCAATCTCCTGCGGAGGAATTTACATTCGTTAAACAATAGGTGTAAAGGTGGCTTACCATTACGTACTCTCGCAGGGCATGTATAAGCACTTCACAAGTTTCTACAACTGCAAAACTTATTGAAGCTGGTGAGATTATAGCTGAAAACTTGAGATCTTCAAAGTTTCTTCCTGTGGCTAGGTACCGCAGAGCAGAGCTGGGCAAGTACCAAAGAAAAAGTACTTAAGTACAAGTACAAGTACCGAAGAACTGAGTACTACAGCGTAACTACAAGTACCGCATGTATCAAAAGTACTTGTAACTAAATACTAAGTCTATAAAAAGTACTGAGTACTTTTTGAAGTATTTTTTAAAGTACATTTTTAGAATTTTTGTACGTTGACAGTAATATATTGAAGTTTATCGAATTCAGTTAATAGATATTAATAAATAAATCCCTTTTGAAAACTAAAATATGTATAGTAACCCTGTCTTGGAACTAATTAAGCGGTGTGGATGATGTGTCATTTTTTAGCCAAACTTTTCTCAGTTTTACACACTGACATATATAACATAGACTGCTCGATATGCTATTTCATGCGGGTACAATTTTTTGTGTCAAAAAATAGTTCATACGTCCCAACATTGAAAAATCCATTGGCGGAAAGTTGAGAAGTGAAACCTCTTGAATTTCTATTAACCCAAATAATTAATTTAAAAACATTTATTTCGACAAGCCCACTTATTTATTTATTGTTTACAGCCCTTTCTCAGTTCGCACGTTGCATAGAAAAGTGACCCAACTCAAAAAATGCAACTTTCCAGGAGAGCAAAAAAACGTAAAGCTGTACATAGAATTAATTCTAGCTTAACGTAGTAATTGTTTGCTAAAAATAGTCTGAACTCTTAAATTTGTTAGTAAATTTATTTCTGGAGATTTATATAAAAAAATTTTTAAGTTTTTGATACCGCAGTTGGCGAGGTTAACTGTTAATCCCGCATGTTCTTAAGTTGTGTCGCTTTTCTTTGTTGCGAAATAAATATTTTTACAAGTTTTTTTTAAGTGGCATAACTCAAAATACGATTTTTAAGAATTAAATTCCGTACTTTGAACTTTGTGGAAAAATGTCATAACTCAAAATAACATCTGTAAGAAATAAATGCTGTTTTGTGGAAAAGGGACACAATTTAAAATAATACTGTTAAAATGTCGAAAACATATTTACGTTTGTAATGCAGATCGTCACAACTCAAAAAGTGACACTGACACACTGTTCTATGAAGAATATTTCTGTTCTTAAGTAACAGAAAAGTGACACTATCGCTATCTAGCGGCAAAAACAATTAGATAGAAATATGCCAAATTCATGGTGTAATTAACTCAAAAACGACAAATTTTGAGTTAGGCCACATTTCTATGTGACGTGCGAATTAGTAGTTGGTGCTTAGGGGGATTATGACCCCCCCCCCTGTATCCGCAACTGTTTCTACTATATATATAGGACACAAATGAGAACATCAATGAAGAAAAGCTTTTTTCACTAATGAGGGCTGCATATCAGTGAAAAACCCGATTACCATGTAATGCAGAAAATATCCATTATGGCTGCTGCCCTATGACATCGCAATGTAAATGTAAGTGATGATCTCAGTCAAAATGTAGCTATTGTCGCCATTTTCATTGATGAGAGAATTTATTATTTCGCTGATAGTGTCGCTGCTGGAATACTACCGGTATAGCAGTATTTTTAGGTCCCATAGAAGCATTTTTTCATTTGCACCCTTAGGGTAGCTACACTTTCATAGGTAGATTCCTGGCGAATTCAAATGCCACACATATTGTTGGAAGTTGTTCGATTGCTGATGGAAGCAGAACTGCAAGCCACCTCCTCAGGCAATGCTATCGGTTACGAGAGCCCAGACGTATTCGAATGCTATACTTTTCGTTTCATGTTGTTCGATTGTTTTGTTTTTTTTTCAAAGGGAGATAATTTTGTAATGATTCTCTTCGATAGTTTACAGCGAAGGACATTTAAAAATGCTTTAGGGAAAATATTGTTTAATGAAAATATTTTGAAGAAATTTTTTTGCCGTTATCTTTTATTTCCTTTCATTTTTATTTGTTTTAATTAAATTACATCGGAAAACCTAAGGGAAGCAATGCTTCCATTGCTTCCAAAGACGCCACGCCACTGTTTCTAAGCCCAGCTATCTACTTTTTCAAGGAGAAGAATTTCAGTTATTTTCAAATGGGAGAATAACTACTTCCTCTTCATAATCACCAACTAAATCCCCGATAAGCAGCCCTCAATATTTAGACAACCATAGTAGGTACTTCGGCCGCTGAGTACTTTAATCTGCTATTTTTAAATGTTCTTCATCAATATCTTGGGGCTTGTTTATATGTTCATAAGATCCAAAATCAAAAAACTGAATTCTTTCATTTCGAAAAATGTCCGAAGCATGAAAAGAAATGAGTTCATTAAAGACGCATTCTTCAGAGATTCCAATTTTCGAAGGGAATTTGACGCTACATCAATTTTGTACTTACTTTTATTTCCTAACAAATTTGACTTTTCTTTTCAAGACTCCTTCATTTGGTTGCTGTGTATTTTGCAATGGCGACAATAAAAATTTGCAACAAAACAATGTCTAAAACCTAAGGTAGATTTCCCAGATTTGTTGTCATATATATATAAAAAGTATAGTTAATATAAACAAGTAAAAAAGCTAAAATTTGTCTAAGACGAATATTCTTATGATACCCTAGATGAATGCCCGTATAAAATTTCGTATGATCACCGATCTATGCAAGTTTGATTTTTGAAGTGGTTTTTCGCATATATTTCTAGAACGGTTTGTCGGACAGAAAAAATGATTATAACCGATTTTATAGGATTTCGTATTCTGAAGAAGGTTTTAGTACAATAAAAATGTCTAGGACTGATCGATTTCACAGTATACGAAGAATTGCTAGTAGGACATCCCTTCTAAATAGTAGCGGAAAACTCAGCCTTAGTATATGACGGCCTAATTGGTAATGACTTCTTATCCAGATACAACGATTGTATTCATTTATTAAAACAATTACATTTCCTTAGAGGTGAAGAAAAGTCATTATTCCTATCCCATAGAGCAATATCGGTGAAAATATCAAAATACATATCACAATACAAATACAGAAAGGAAATTGTTAACTAATAAACACAATATAGGTGTTAACAAAAGTAAATTGTCCATCACTTCACAGGCGATAAACACCAAGGGTGAAGAATATTCCAAAACCAACATAAATCGAACAGAGCCACACCCAATATTCCACAAAAAAATGAATCTAATCTCTAATCCAATAAAAAATTAAATAAATCGATATATTACGTAATAGAATTATTACAATTTCGATCTGAATCTATAATTCATATCCAAATTTTGCAAACTACAGAATCCGTATATTTTAAAAATGAAATAAAACCAGGGTTGTTCCTAGATAAGTAATACCATCATCAACCCATCTAATGGAATGGCAAAAGTCTTAGTTTTCAACGCGAATGAGAAGGACGTCGAGCTGGCAATTAATGACATGAACCGAGGATGCCATAATATTAACAACTTTGATTGCATCTCTCCAGATTCCAACAGGGATCCAATTAGGGGGGCAGACTTAAAAAATTGTAAAACCTGATAAAATTTCACTGTTATTTAGAAGAAGGCGAGAGTATTCGGAAAATTTGTAAGGATTTCAATGATCTCTTCTACTCAGGGGATTTCCTAGCACGTACAAATGCAACTGAACAAAAAATCGAAACGGCCCCCTAAAAGCTCACACTAAACCATACAAACTTCTTGAGATGGGCACGAAAGAAATAACGCGACAAATACACGAAATGTTGGATTCTAATAAAATAAGCCCTTCAAACAGCCCGTGGAACTCACCATTACTTCTAGTGCCCAAAAACGCGGACGAGCAGGGAAACAGAAAATGTCGAGTCTTTGTTGATTTCCGTCATGTAAATGATATTACTATTGGTGACGCTTATCCACTACCTAATATTACAGATATATTAGACCAATTGGATAAATCAAAATATTTCACAACACCTAACCTCGCCAGTAGATTCCAACAAATTCGCAGGGACGTAGAGGACATGGCTAAAGCCGCGTTTAGCATGCCTCATAACTGACTATAAACAAAGAACATCTAACAGAAAGAATACGCACCTCGTATATTGAAAAGTTTTATATGTGGGTCATTCTATTACGACCCGCTCTCACAAATTGTATGAAAACTCTGCTTGTTAACGACCCGCCACTCACCAGTGGTGATAATATGACCCGCTCTCACAAAATTTACAAATATTCTTTGCTTTGACAACCCGCCGACGCTCACCAGTGATGAGTGATGGACGGCGGGTTGTTAAAGCACCATCACTCAGCGTAGAACTCAGCGTAGCACCAGAGCCAGACCCTACACTAGCACTCCTCATCATGCCCATGTATAGCATTGCGTGTTCCCTTTGCTTATTTTACCTCTTCCGTAGGAAACAGGTTTTATCAAGAATACTTTGTTTGAGAGAATTTTCATTTACATTGCATTGCAAACAGAGGGAGAATGGTAATAGTAGTGGCGGAGAAAGAGAGAACATGAGCAATATTCTCTCAGTCTCAAATCTTTGCTTCTTCCCGCCCGTTACCTCCCGACCGCATCCGAAATAAGCATATAACTTGGGCATATTTCGAGGCCAAATGAAGCTTTGTTGTTATGTTATATGTTCTTTTTTATAAAGCATTAGTATGGCTGATAAATCCAAAAGATCACTCAAGACGGAGGAGATGAAGAATAAGTTTTCATGAATATAACTATAAAATAGTTCAAAAACCAGATGAGCTCAACACAAATGCAGGCGCTCTCAAAAGAGCAATTCCAGAAAATTTCGAAAAATGAACAGAACCCACCACTTATGTATATGTGGTAACTAGCAATCAAGCCAGAACCCAGGCGAATTTGAATACCCCCAACTTAAGTAAGCTCCATCTCAGTGATAATAACTGAGATTAATTTCCCACTACATTTAATTAAAAACAAGAATCTTAAAATTTTCATCTGGCCAATGCAATGTACAGAGCTTGAAAAAGTGTTAAATTCTAAACTAAAACTTTCAGATAAATCTCCACTTTTAGAAAATGAACTGAACCTCTTCTAGAAAAAAGACTCTACCATAATTATTTCAATAGTTAATTTACTTTGCCGATCCTCAAGGGATAGATTGATAGATCAGACCTCGAAAATATTTTAACTGAGATCTGCTCATACACAGAAGCAAATATGTTAAATCAAATATATATCTCCTTCCATATGTTAGATCCACCAAATCTAATAATCATTAAACATATTTTTACCAAGGTCTTCACCAATTAACAAATGAAATCAAACTCCATCAAGGTTCAATAAAGTATTTACTGTTAGTGTTTGTAACGAAATCGATCAAATTTTAAAAGATTTTCATTCCCAAAATTCCAATGAAAATCTCGAGCATAAGCTCCAAACCTTTCGAAAGAGTCTACTTAGATGTTATAGGACCTGTCACAGTTTCTAATTCTGGATATAAATACATCCTTATATTGCAAGACGATCTCTCAAAATCCTCTGAGGGTATTCCCATAGTAAATACTGAGTTAGCGGGTGCCATCACGACAACAATAGTATGTGGACATGGTATTCCAGAATGTATCGTAATAGACCAGGGTTTTAAACTCATTAGTGGCATGTTCGCCGAGGTATCTAATTTCCTATAGACCAAAAGGCTTAAAGAAATTCCATATCAGCCTCAAGCAAATATTGCAAAATGCGTCTACAACAAAGAAAGACATAAAGAAAAATAAAGAAAAATCAAACCTTCAATACGATAAAAACTTCATCCAAAAATCAAATCGGAGACAAAGTCTCACTAAAAAGCAGAATAAGAGATAACAAATTCTCAAAACTGTGTTCAGGGGCCGGATTCTGTAACTCGGAGAGTTTGGGAGTCTGGGCGATGAGAATTTTCGTTTTCCCTGATTAAAACTCCCCAACTCTTCATTCGAGATATTATGAAAGATGTCATAAAATTATTAACCTTAATGTGAAAAAAAAATGCTTTTGCTATTTCTGACAGTGTAAGTCTCGTCCTTTTGCTGTTTGAACAACGCTTCTTTTTAAATCCGTGAGGGAAGAGATAAGGCAATATAAAAAATCCAGAACGATATTTGGTAGCACTTGATATTATAATATTCAATTAGGGAATTGATTTACTTGCAGCGTGTATTTCTAGTTTTTCGTTAATACCAGCCCAGTTTGAGAAGACTTATTGCTCTTATCTGGGGAAAGAAAATCAAAATCGTTTTTCCCTTTAAGCAAAATAATTATGAATTTAAAAATCTACTTGGGTTTTAAAGTAGACAAACGGTATTTTATAGTTTTTCTCTAATAATCAAAGATTTTCTCGTACAGCTCAAAATTTTTCCTTAAAAATGCCAAAACTTCGATCAGACTTTCCCCATTGGGCTTCTCTTGAATGTTTTTTAAAATAATTGAAAACTTTCCAAAATTTCCCTAATGCTCCTTTTTTTGTTACACTGTTATATGAACCAAAGTATAAATCAGCCTTCTCATTTTAAAATATGTTTCTAATTTCTTTCTTTTGTTAGTATAAGCAACCTGTCTCAAAAAATTTTAAATTGTAGCTTCTGTCTATATAATTTTTCGAATTCTTTCGTTTGCTAATATATTCCAGTGGGAACTTTTGAAAGCCTTATATTTTTTTTATAATAATTCGTGATTATAACACGATAACCCAATTGGCTCTTTTTAAATAATTTTCGATATTTCCTGCTGCTAAAATCTACCAAAGATTTTTGTGATGAGTAGTATATTAAAAAGAGGAACAAGTATAGATTCTGGAAAACTCACCGATTTTGTTCAAATTTGGTGCACTGGTTCCAATTTACTCACAAATCATGAATATCAAATTTATTTTGACCGGAAAATTATAGTTTCCCAGATACGAACTTTACACTACGCATTTCACAACACATTTGACATTTTCACAATTAATTTACTCTTCTTCTTCTTTTAAGTAGCAACAAGAAGGGTGTATACATACCATCCGAGCGTTCGAGCTACCTTACTACACACAAGTTGAATATTTGGCATAAATAAAAAAAACGCAATGCTGGTAGCTTCGTCTGATTCTTCCTGTACTCGTTGGGGAGTAGATCCAATATTAGCGATGGAAACAGAGATCGGTTCGCTTAAAATGCTCCCAGAATCAAGCATCGTTTGGCAAGTGGCAAGTGATGGTCTAGAAAAATATATTATATGCACATAATATGTTCCAATATATACTAACTTACATGCTACTGAAAAATCTAGGAGTTATGAGATACGTTACTCCGAATTTTAAATGACGATATATTGGAAAAAATCCGAAAATAATTACAAAGAATCAGAAATCAGTGTTCAGTTATTTTGTTTCTTTATTTATATATTTTTTCTTCTGTTAAGACCACGAACAATTTAGTAGTACTTCTAAAACTTTGAACAAATAAATAGGTACAAATAAAAACCAAGGCAAGACTTTACAAATTTCTTTTACCGTCTGAGTCGCACGAAAAACGAAATTCAACTAAACTTTTTCAATCACACACATTGCCAGGCTCTATTCCTCATCTTGCGACTCAGCATAATCTCGAGTCGATAAGAACACACGAGTGAAATTGTTGGTTCTTAAACGATTTTCTGTTTATATAGTCAAATCGAAGAAGGAAATATGAATTTCAAGTGTTCAAGAAAATTGTCCCTTCTTAAGAGATTCTTGTAATTTTTGTTTATATAATGAAATATTAAATTTAAAGGTACGAGGAATACTTACGTCGGCACTTGAAAATGATAATTGAAAATTCGAAATTGAATGGTCATCACAAAATTAGGTGTGATTTGAGATGGGTGGAATGGTCACGATTCGGTGTGACTCAAAATGTGTGATCATTATGATCACTATGTGCATACGATCATATTATATTCATATAACTGTATTATGCACGATCACCATACTGTATGATAATATTATGTATGTTTATATTATGCATGATCATATTATTTATGCGAGTGCTTGTATCGAGCGTAAGGGTGGATGCCGGTTTAAAAATAGATATCTCATCTTTGATTTTAAATTCAAATATAAACTTAAAGTATCCTAACCTAAATATCACAATTCAATTTCAGTTCAACTTAAAATCTATTACTACTATTATTAATAAAACAATTCAATAAAATTCAACAACAAAAAAATGACAAGTTAAAAATTCAAGTAAAAATTCCAATTTGAGGTTTTTCTCCGAAGCCTTCTTCTTATTTCTGTAATTAGGAAATGAGAATTAAATTTCCACTAACTAAAAACAGAATTGCATCGCTTCTATTGTGAGAGAGCGACGATGTAACAGAATTATACTTCGGCTGCAACGTGCTGAAGCGTGTAAGCAGCATTATACTTCTGTTACAGCGAATGTTAAGACGTGTGCGCAGAACTACACTTCAGTCGCAACGTGCTGGAGTGTGTAAGCGGAATTATACTTCTGTCAGACGATTGGGGAGCAAATATTAGATTTTTGGGAGGATGGGAATTCAGATTAGACTCTGATGGAGGATATTTCCAGATTAAACTCTGAAATTAGAATAGGCGGCAAAATTGGATGTTTTTGGATATTAGTAGTGTAATGATTCTCAGTCCCTTGAATCAGGCACCTTGAATCACCAAATTAAGTTTTTGAGAAAGACGTCAACAGTGTGTTGAAACTTACGCAAAACTGGTGGAGAGCTCAACGTTGTGTTTGATTTGACGTAGGTTCAGATTAAACCGTGTATGTTTAATCTTAACTCAGATGGGTAGGAGTGGACGAAAAAATGAATAACTGCAAGTACTAATTCTTAGGGCCGGTTTCACAGTTCAAGTTTAAACTTAAGATGTGGTTTAAACTCAGTTTATCTCTTCAACACAGTTTCACAGTGGTAAGTTAAACCTTGTTTAAACTTAGTTTAAACCACCAAAATTGAGCGTTTAAACTCAGTTTATCTTTAAATGTGAATTAAGTAACATTTCGATTTGACACTTGCTCAATTAGATTGGTTTTTAGACAACATTTGTGTAATAAATTCAGACCAGGAAGATATTAGGAATGAAGAAATTTCAATCATGTTAACCATAACATCCAGACGATAAAGGACAATAAGAAATCAACCAAATCATTTTGATGAGTGGGACGAGGAGGATTTCATAACAAGATTTCAGTTTCCCATCTGCGCGCACTCTGTTAGTCCTTTTACATTCGATGATCTTTTTATGCCTATCAACAAATTTCATTAATAATGTTGTTTCTCTTGATGAAAAAAGTTTTCGTAGGTTTAATTAATTTATTTTATTGTCACAACGATTTGGTCGGCAATATTTTGACAGTAAATGACTCACAATAGTTTGCTAGTTCTCAATTTTACAGAAAATAGCTTGTTAGTTAACAATTACATAGTGCTGCCATATTAAAAAAGGCCGAACACTGTGAAACTCATTTTGGTTTAAACTCAGTTTAAACTACGAACGGAGTTTAACTAATCCTGAGTTTAAACTCGAACTGTGAAACCGGCCCTTAGTGAACTCTAAAATTTATCACAGAACAATCTAAAGTTAAAGAAAATAAACGAAATTTCGTAAGTAAACAATCAAAAGAAGTAAAATTTACGGAAGTTAACAAACAAAAAAGTAAACTTTACGGGAGTAAACAATTAAAAGTTACAAAAATATATAAACAAATTGGTACTACATAAATGCGATTGCAAAGAGCAACCGAAGCGAAATTTTTCCACATAAAAAATACAATTGCAAAAGAACGCAAAACCAATGCAAAATTATTTTATATGAGGAAAGGCAGTTGAAATAATAAAAAAAAACAAATTAGAGCAACACAAAATTATTTTGTATGAAGAACGCATTCGAACGGTGTCACCCGGAATAGAAAGCAAGTCAAAAATTTCACAGTTAATTGGATGCTGCTAGCTGCAATTATGGCAACACATGTAGCTGGAGCGAGTTATTTGAAGCAGGCTTCTGCTGCACTCAATTAATCGTGGAATATTGATCTTCATTAATCAGGAGGATGATTCTGAACTTTTGTCGTACTTTAATGTCAAAATATACGGCTAAATGAAATGAACTTTTCTACTGATTTTTTCGAATTTTTATTCAGTCACCAAGTCTTGCATTACGTAGAATGAACTGAAACTGACACTTCACATAACAAATTCCAAAATATTTTCGATTTTGAGCACTTGTATTGTTTTGAGGGTGTAGAAAATCCTTTTACCATAGTATACAATTTTTGTCACATCCTCGTGAGCACTTGACTAATTTGTCATACTTTTAGGCGTGTATTCTGACATTAATTCACTTCAAATTCATTTTAGTTTATTTTGTGGTTGATGAAAAGGATAAATCAAAATAAATATGGTGAATATAAAAGTACGACAAATTTGAGGTGAAATGTTAAAATATGTGACTAATACAAACAATTGTAACGCGCCTCTTTTACCACCTGGTGCCGACCCAATCCTTAAAGATATTCAGCACAATATCCGTCTGGTCAAGAATGATCTTGCGGGTTGGTCTGCTTCTGCTGCTAAGGATTCCCTGCTTCTTGGCGCTATCGCCTCGGACATTAAGTGTTTCACGTCTGGAAACTTGAACATTTCTTCTTCTCCTGAAGTGATGCCTTCTGTGAATGGACTTCCGCCTAGTACTGATGCTTCTTCACTGTCAGCAGATGTGCCACCTACTCAGCCACCTTCCTGCAAGCCTCGTCGCAAGCAACAGCCGCGCCGGAGGAAGCGATCTAATTTGTACCTGCCCGCTGCTACTCCAAGTACGAGTGCCTCAGCTGTTATGGCCGTTGGTAACGCTGGGAGTCACAGCTCTGATAACATTATTCTAAGACCTGTATCTGTATCCGTGGTATTGAATGATACTTCATCTGTGTCGTCTCTAGGTAATGGTATTGTTGTACCTTTGAGAACAGTACCAAAACCTTCGAGTGTTTTCGTCACCCGTTTCTCTCCAGAAAAAATTGTGTGAGGATATATTGAAGTATCTTAAGTCTAAAAATATCGCAGCTGATGGCATTTCTTGTCGTAAGATTAGTAAAAGCTCTAAACCGGTTGCATCCTTTGTTTTAACCGTCTCAGAAGATGTGCGGGACATATTATTGGATCCCACATTTTGGCCCTTTGGCACGTTTTGGCGCCAACCTAGAGATGCATCCAAAATAAGCAGCGATACTCCAAAAAACTCAAATCACTCTCACACAAATCTTCAAAGCCTCTGCTGCGACTTGTTTCGACATAGTTGCTTTCACTGAAACTTGGCTGTATCACGGTTTTCGCGATGCTGAAATTTTTGACAATTCATATCAAATTTTTAGAAGAGATAGACATTCTGAGTCTGTAGCTCGAGGTGGCGGCGTACTCCTCGCTTATCCTCTTGACGAATTACTACTAATTGGTGATTTTAACGTACCCAATATTCAATGGGTACTAAATGAAGTTGACGATGACTATCTTCCACTTAATAACTTAACAACAAAGGAGTCACTATTCCTTGACAGTATTTCATCTCTAGGTCTCATGACATGGGAAGGCAGTTAGACCTGGTATTTTCTACTGACTCGTGTAACTTCATAGTTGAGTCTAGCGCAGTGAGAATGTCTACTCTTGATAAATATCACCCCCTTTACTAATTACATATTGATATGAAACCGAAAACTTAACAAATTGTGATGAAACACAATACTTTTTCAATTTTAGAAAGGCTAACTTTTCGGAACTTTCCAGTAGACTTACATCTATTGATTTCAACACATTACTGTCTTGCAATAATGTTGATGAAGACGTTTCCAAATTTTACATAATTCTTTTCGATTTATTTTCCTCTCACGTTCCCTGCAAGCGTCAGCGCCTCTCAAGAACATCTCCACCATGGTTCAATAAAGAATTGAGGCGTATTAAAAATAGAAAGAATAAATTGTGGAATAGTTATATGAGGAATAAGGACATTATAAGTCACAACAACCTCCTCACATCATATAATGACTTCAAAGAACTTTCCTCTACACTGTATGATGAGTAGATTCACAGCATGCGTACGAAATTATTTAGTGACCCACGCATATTTTTTAAGTTTATTAATATGAAGAAAAGAACGGACAACTACCCCAACCATGAGGTACAAGGATTCTGCTAGTGATGATTCGTCTAAAATTTGCGATATGTTGGCTTCTTTTTTTGACAATGCCTTTGCCTCGTCTAATTTTCAGCCTCAAAATAGCAACTTCAGTCATATGAACGACTATCGTAACGTTTCATTCACTATCCCATCAATTTCAGAAGAGGATATACTCGATCATATTAATGGGCTTCCAAATGACTTCACAACTGGTCCTGATGGGATCCCTCCTCCGCTGAGAATTATTTTCCAAAAATCGCTCGATAGTGGTTGTTTCCCCCAGCTATGGAAAAATTCTTTTATCATACCTATCCACAAAAAAGCTAGTAAAAATGAAATTTCTAACTATAGACCAATTGCAAAATTATCTTGCATGTCCAAATTATTCGAATCTATCATTTACTGTCAACTATCAACTTTCTGTAAGAATTTGCTCTCTTCAAACCAACATGCGTTTATTTCGGGTAGGTCTACAACTACTAACTTGCTGGAATTTGTCTCGGATACCGTTGGCGGGTTGGCAAAAGGCTTTCAGACAGATTGTATTTATACAGACTTAGTAAAGCGTTCGACAAGTTATCTCACTACGTGATACTCGTTAAAATGGAAATGTATGGGTTTCGCTCAACATTTCTAAAATGGACAGAGTCTTATTTAGATAACAGAACATACCAAATCTTATTTCGCCATTCCATCTCTAGAGTCTTGAAGGCTTCGTCTGGCGCCTCAAGGGAGTCATTTGGGCCCGTTATTTTTAATCTGTGTATTGACGAGATTGTCTCAGTTATGAGGTACTGTAGGGTCTTGATTTATGCAGACGATATTAAGCTTTTCGCTCAGATTAAATCTGTTCACGATTGAAAAATTTTACAATTGGTGCGAGAGCAATAATTTGGTACTCAATATCGACAAATGTGAGGTTATGACTTTCCATAGGAATCAGACACCAATCACTTATGATTATGAGTTCTCGGATTCCTCGATTCGCCGGGTGGACTTTGTCAATGACTTGGGTGTCAAATGTGACCACAGATTGAATTTTGTCTCCCATATAAACTACATGGTATCAAAGAGTAGTTCTATGCTGGGTTTTATAAAACGTTGATGCCGAGAGTTTTCGAATCCTACCATAACATTGCGTTTATGCACTTGCTTTGTGAAACCACTTCTTGAATACGCTAGCCAGGTCTAGTCTCCTTTTTACGGTACACACATCGAGCGCATCGAGTCTGTTCAGAGAAACTTTTTACGATTTGCTCTCAGGCACCTACCCTGGAATAATACATTTATTCTTCCACCCTACGAGGATCGCTTGCAGCTTTTGAATATGCACTCACTTGAGAAACGTCGCATGGTTGCTGATGTAACTTTTGTTTACCAACTCTCAAACGCGAATGTTGATTCCCCGTTGTTACTTGACAAAATCTCTCTCCGTGATAATAGGCACAATTTAAGAAGGCTACCCCTATTGCATGTCAATTCCTCAAGGTCTAACTTTGGCAAGTATGTACCCATTAATCGCATGTGCATTGCTGTTAATAATTTGGCTGAGCATTTTGTTGTGGACGACTCGAAGCATGTCTTAAAAAAACGTCTATATAATATTTAATCTTTTTAGTTAGATTTAATTTAGATTTTTGTATTTTTGTTCTATGTCGCATTGCATGTCATTTTATCTGGTGTTTGGTCTATGTTTAGTGTAACATACTAATACTATGATGAAACGCATGTAGTGTTGACCGTTTATTTATTAAACGTATCCATGCAGCGAACTTGTGTTAAGCTGGTTCTGATAGTCAAAACATATACGCCTAAGCTACGACAAAGAGATCAGAATCACCCCCCTCCTGGTGATGTTTGCTGCTGATGATCTGTTTGTTCGGGAGCTGAACAAGTAGAATTATACTTCTACAACAATAGAATTAAACTTCTATATGAAGGAATAAAGCAAAATTATACTTTTGTTCAAAAGATAGGAAACAGATTAGACTCTGGTGGAGGATGCTTTCAGATTAGACTCTGAAAACCAAATGGGTAATTGTGCTGCGGCTCGCCACCTTTTTATAGCCGCCGTGAACAGCTATGTCCCAGCTCCATAATGTGTTGCACTGGCAACGCTTGGTTCGTTTTGGTCCACTTTTGATTGCGGCGACACCAGTTATCTGACGTATTGTCGCTAGATGACATTACAGAATTGTAAATATACTGGAGATGCATATGATTTGATAAACTTATGATATTTTTTGTTAATTTATATGTAATTAAAGTATTTTCTTTTTTTTTTGTTTTCTAGATAGAATATTGCATAGGATGGCTATAGGAAGGGACTTGCGGTGGAGAATTAAATATGATTAGATAAGTATCTTGTGTTAGGAGCAGTTTGATTTAAGAAATTCATCCAGGCATCCATAAATATGTTGGTGGACTGAACAATGTGATCATATTATGTAAGGTAATTACATCCGGTATAAAATGATTATGCTATGATTTTATTGTGGAATCTTTTATTTGGGCAGCAACATTTCAATTCAAGTTTGATTTATCATCAAGCCCTATAATATATTGGCAAATAAGTACTTTTATCTATTATATAACAATAGCTTATGATTTCCATCCAGTTCGAATTGCAGGATGTAAAAATATTATGGGAAAAATTCCAATAGAATTGTAATGCTACCACATTTGTTAAACGAATTACATTACTATTTAATTGGGAACAATTATAATATTTGACTAAAAAAATTCTAAAATCTTTTATAATTTATTCAATTTTAATTGGAAGATTCCTCAGTATTTGGAAAATATTGTATTGAAGATATGGGATGCGTTACAATAATAAAGGGTTTTCCAATAAGAGGTGCTATTTTAATTAGCCCGCTATTTCGGTAGATGTCAGTTGTGGAGCTGTTATTTTTTGACATTTGACAAGTAGAAACTACACCATTAAATGGAACGATACACGATTCAACAACGCATTGAAATTATTAAAATTCACTATAAAAATGGTGAAAATGTGGCAGAGACGGTTCGTAAAACTCGAACATTTTTGGGTCGTCATGAAGCACCTTGTCGGACCGCAATACAGGAATTGGTAGAAAAATTCGAGCTGTCGGGACAAGTTAGTGATGTGAAGAATAAAACCCGTGCACGTCGCTCAAGAACAGCCGAGAATATTGCTGCTGTAGCCGAGAGTATTGAAGAAAACCCAGGTTTGTCCATGCCTCGTCGTTCTTTGGAATTAGGCATTCCACAAACGTCATTACACCGTATTTTGCATAAAGATTTGGGTCTTAAGGCTTATAAAGTTCAGTTAACATAAGAACTCAAGCCGGTCGATCATCAACAACGTCGAGTCTTTGCTAATTGGGTCCTTGAAATGCATTAAAATGATCCGGAATTCCATCGAAAACTCATCTTGAGTGATGAGGCCCATTCCCACCTCGATGGCTTCGTCAACAAGCAAAATTGTCGCATCTGGGGCTCGGAAAACTCAAGAGTTATTGTTGAAAAGCCTCTCTATCCTCAACGTTTTACTGTTTGGTGCGGTTTATGGTCCCGCGGGGTCATTGGACCTTACTTTTTCGAAAATGAGGCTGGAGCAACAGTTACGGTGAATGGATTGCGCTATCGACAGATGATTAATGATTTTTTATGGCCGGAATTGGATGGTACTGATCTGGACAACGTTTACTTTCAACAAGATGGCGCTACGTGCCATACAAGCAACGAAACCATTGATCTTTTACGGGAAAAGTTTCCGGACCGTGTTATCTCTCGAAGAGGTGATCACAATTGGCCACCGAGATCTTGTGGCTTAACACCTTGCGACTTCTTCCTTTGGGGCCACGTGAAAGAGAAGATCTACGGCAACAGCCCAGTGTCGATTCAAGACCTCAAAAATGGAATTCATGAGGCTATTGAGGACATAGGGCAGCCACTTTGCGATTTGGTTATGGAAAATTTCATGAAAAGGATATGGTCCTGTAGGCGTGGTCGTGGTGGTCATTTGGATGATGTTATTTTTCATTATTAACGGCATACCTTCCTCTTTGTAATGAAATAAAGATTCGATCATTTATCTCAAAAAATGGCATTTTTCTTTGAATATCAAAATAACACCTCTTATTGGAAAACCCTGTATTTTGTTATTTTTCCTGAAGTTTTCCAAAAAATGAGGATGAGTTCCTAAAACAAATGAATATCTGGCAATGATTGCTAAAGATATCGCTGTATAATTTTATTCTACAATTTTTGGATATATTTAAAAAAATAGATGATTAATTCTCTAAATTGTAGGAAAATATACCACAATTCGATGTCCTATGCAAAGTAGTAGGAGCTCCAAATTGGAGTTTTTTCCAGGACTTTGCACACTACTCCCTTTTTACTCACAAATCACAAATATGAAATCAAAATTGCGCGGAAAGTTATAGTTTCAAAGATAATCGACTTTAAAATTCCCGAACTTTGTACTGCAATTCACAACTAATTTACTCTTCTTCTTCTTTTAGGTAGCAGCAAGAAGGCAATTCAACTTATTAGTGCGTGTACACATACTCTTCTTCTTCTTTTAAGTAGAAACAAGAAGGCGATACATACCCTCGGAACATTCGGGTTACCAGCAATGCGTTTTTTTATACATTACAAATATTCAATTGATGTGTAGTAGCAGCATTTAGTTAGAATGGAATAGAAAAACGTTTATTAAAGAACCACACACAGGTAGGCAGGCAGGCAGGCTGGCAGGGGCACACACACACACATACACGCGGAGCGAAACGGAGCGCGCGTGTGTGTTTTTGCCCCTGCCAGCCTGCCTGTGTGTGTGCGTGTGTGTGTTTCTTTAATAAATGCTTTTCTATTCCATTCTACCTAAATGCTGCTACTACAGATCAATTGAATATTTGTAATGTATAAACAAACGCATTGCTGGTAACCCGAATGTTCGGAAGGTATGTATCGCCTTCTTGTTTCTACTTAAAAGAAGAAGAAGAGTATGTGTACATGCACTAATAAGTTGAATTGCCTTCTTGCTGCTACCTAAAATAAGAAGAAGAGTAAATTAGTTGTGAATTGCAGTACAAAGTTCGGGAATTTTAAAGTCGATTATTTCTGAAACTATAACTTTCCGCGCAATTTTGATCCCATATTTGTGATTTGTGAGTAAAAAGGAACTAGTGTTGAAAGTTTAAAGAAATTCGGTACCGTTTCAAAATCTGGACCTGTTCCTTTCCATGCAGGTGAAATTAATGAATTAAGCGTTGAGTTGTTCAAAAAGTCATTGCATTTTTTCCCGCTGGTTGTCCTCATCAGCGTTTGTCTGTGCCATAGTGTGACAAGTACGTCAATATTTGCGCGCGTTTTATTGTTTACACTTGAATGAAAAGCTAAAAAAGCAGTTTAACGTGATTCGGTCGAGGTTTGTGCTTAAAAGTGAAATTCAAAGATGGAGAATTTTGCAAAACATATTCGCCATGTTTTGCTCTTTTATTTCAAAAAAGGGAAGACAGCATCTGAGGCAAGAGAAAAGTTGTGCAAAATTTATGGTGAATATGTCATTAAAAACCAACAGTGCCAGAATTGGTTCGCCCGTTTCCGTAACGGATATTTTTCTGTTCAAGACGCTCATCGCTCTGGTAGGCCATCCGAGATCGACGACGATAAAATCAAGACGTTGGTGCATGCAAATGAGCATCCAACCGTTCGGGAGCTTGCTAGCATTCTAAACGTATCCATTGGAAGCGTTCATGGCCATCTGAAAGCAGCTGGCTTCGTAAAGAAGCTCGATGTTTGGGTCCCGCATGAGATAAAGGAAATTCATAAGGTAAATCGCATGAACCTTTGTGACCAACTCATCAAGCGCGAAAATAACGATCCCTTTCTGAAGCGTATGATTACGGGTGATGAAACGTAGATTATGTATAACAATGTAACCGGAAAAAGAAGTTAGTCCAAGAAAGATAAAGAACCAGAAAGGCAAGCAAAAGTAGACATCCACCAAAAAAAGGTTATGCTTTCAACCTGGTGAGATTGGAGCGGGACTGTCTACAACGAGCTGCTCCCATCGAACAGAACAATCAATTCCGAAGTCTACTGTGAGTAGCTAGGAAAATTGAATGAACAGTAACGTCCTGAACTGGTCAATCGGAAGGGTGTAGTCTTTCACCTCGACAATGCAAGGCCCCATACAAGTTTGGCCACTCGACAAAAATTGTTGCTGCTTGGATGGGATGTCTTACCACATTATCCAACGTATAGCCCAGACCTTGGGCCATCGGACTTTCATCTGTTTCGTTCATTACAGAACTCTTTGAATGGTAAAACGTTTGCTAACGAAGACCTCATCCAACCGCACCTTCAAAAGTTCCTCGCTGATAAAGATTGGAAGTTCTACGAGCGTGGTATGATGCAGCTACCTGTCAGATGGAAAAGGTGATTGAACAAAACGGGCAGTACATAATTGATTAATGTTCATTCTTTATATAAAATAAAAGTACTTGATTATCACTACTAAAAACTGTTTGAATAACCCAATACATTCCGTACAATCAACACAATTGACAAACACAAATTATTCTTGGTAATTACCCACAACAATTCAGAAAACACGAAAACAAAAAATACTACGCGACACTCGCACCTTTAAAATCGTGAAATGACAACTCCATTTTTTGAGAATACTACCTGACATATCAAGCCAATGCATCTTTTCGTGAGAAATTCAATGGCGTTGCTAGAAACAGGTAAATCGCGTAATTAAAAAGATATTCATGACTTTAATGGTTTTAATTTCCCATAATGAGAGGAAAAGAGAAGGATCGTGAGAAACAGACAAGGAGAACTAACGCTCACAAGAGAGTTTTGCAAAATTATGCCGTGGAGAGCTTAGATAGCAAATTATCATAAATAAAAGCATTTGTAGGTATATGCATATACAGGGTGTCCCAGAAATCAACGTCAAGCTGGAATCGGGCAATAGACCAAGTCGTAACAGTGCTCAGAAAAATATGGAAAATAATCTTGGTCATGTACTTTTCAAATTATAAGGATTCAAAAATAAATGTTAAAAACTGACTCCCTGTGATGATCTTTCAAGTCCTGTAATTGCAAATATTAACTTTTCGTCAGTTTTTTTTTTCTGCATTCAAAATAATTACATTACCCAACTTTAACCGACTACTGTAAAAAAAATGTACTACACTATTTTAGCAAGTAACATTAAAAGAAGGCGCGTTTAATGAGGATTCTAATTTTTGTGATAAGGCAAATGTAGCTTGTTTTGGTCGTAATTTGTTACTGTATTGATGATAAGAGGTTTAGATGCAGGTGAAACGATTTCAGATATCGTTAACATATGTTATATATATGAGGAAATTATCGGGCCGATTATTAACATGATAATATGCATAGTATATACATATATGTAATGCGCTTTGTTTCTGGCAAAAATTTAATCACTGAGTAAGTGTGATGTTAATGTTAACCTAACAGATTTACCCTAACAACCGGGGAACTGACAGTCGATTCAATTTAACAATCAGAATAGTTTATTATTAGAGGTAGCGTGAAGGTTACATTTTAAGAAAATAAATGAGACCATGCTGTGTCTGTTAATAGAATTAATTTAATTATAAACTTAGAAAAGCCCAGGTTCAAATACTCATCCGTTCTTATTATATAATTCAATGAACGCACATTTAATAGTTTCATACATACATTCATACATACATTGTAAGTGGAGCTTCCCAGGAGGGAAAAGATGATCTTTGTAACAGCTATACAGGATGTTCAGTATTGGGTGTAACACGTGAAGGCTGTGGATAGGTCATGCTTTGACAAGTCAAAAATTGTATGGATGTACGAGTTGTGAGGAAATCTCTAATTCAAAGATAACGTAACTTAGGGATATGTGGGTTTGTTTTTATAGATCACCCTGCAAGTTCTGAATGTTATACTCTATGATGATGATTTTGAATTTGTTAGATAGATAATCGTTGGATTTTAATTTAAATTTAAAATCATCATCCCTCATCGGGTGTAACAGAATTTACAGAGTAATCTATAAAAACACACCCAAATATCTCGGAAATTGCTGGGGTTCCTCACCCATACGATCTTTTGCTTGTCAAAGCATAGCCTTCGCGTACAACACTCAATACTGGATACCCTGTATAACTAGCTCTCAAGGAAGAAGAAGTCCTTGTCGGCCCGATTATTTTTCTTCTTCCTTTTTACCCACGGTGGAATTAGAGGCAGGGCATTCTACTTAGTTAGAAGTAGGTATGGAAGTGGTTGTGTTTTATACATAGAATTATCTAGCAGGGTTTGAAGTTATTGTTCGCCGTAACGTAATCAATCCATCATTCAACAGCTCTTTTTATCAGTTATTCGTAAATTTATAAAAAAAGCCATGGTGGGTGGGATTTGAAGGTGTTACAGACTGACGACAGAGTCTATTTGTTCATATTTACGTTCTAAATTATATTTATTACATCAAGAGCAACATCCATAGAGATCTGCTTTTGTAGTACCAGATTAGAACCCTTGATGGTCATTGTGCTTCAAATTGACCGGTGCGTTTTTAGTAAGTTAAGGATTTCTACTAAAACGCTTTTTTTTTTCAACATGTTATCGATTGATTTCTTAAAATATTCAAAGTAAGCGCCCCCTTTTTTTTTGGTTCGACCCAAAAACGAACGCAACCATTTTCAAATTAGTCGGGTGAATTTGGCACATTGTGTTAGTTGTGTATGTATAAGAAATGCTATTTAAAGGTTGAAAACGGAAGGAAAAAAGGTGTTGAAAAATGTCCTCTACACAAAGTAAACTAATGCACTTTTTGGCAGAGCCACTCAGAATTGAAGTATGAGAAATATATAACAGTTTCACACTGAAATAAATATTCGCTGAAGTTGTGTAAATAGATGGAATCACTATATGTAGCCTATCACCCAATGATTCTAGTGTACCGAAAGCTTGCCATAAGACCGTAACTTTAAGATTCTAGTTTGAGTGAGACGGAGAGTCATTGCATGAAATGTGAGAGAGCGAGATAGTACCGCTAGCTCGTGAAATCATTGAGTTTTTACAAATGTGCTCCACAGAGGGCCGACTTCCAAACCAAGTACATGGTGAAGGAAGAGAATCTTGCCTTACGAGGACGTAGACCCAAGTACTTTGGTACGTGCAATCCAGGAAAGCACAGGAGTGCCTAAAAGTATAGCTCACCGAATTTTACAAAAATATGAATGAATTTGTCAACAGGAAGATTTGCCCGTCTGATAGCCCGATCCTGCTTGAGAAGATCTCGAGCTTGTATTGCAGCTGAAGGAAGGCAGTTTGAACATCTTTTGTAAATAATAAATCTTAGCATCCAAATAATTGGTGTTTATTTTTACACTTAAGGAAAATTTGTCCTAAATTCAACAATAGTTAAGATCTCTAACTTGAAAGCGTCACTATCTGTCTCACTCACACTTCTCATGTAATGACTCTCCGTCTCACTCAAACTAGAATCTTAAAGTTACGGTCTTACGGCAAGCTTTGGGTACACTAGAATCATTTTTAGTAGGTGAAAATAAATTTTTATAAACTGGGTTTCTGGAAAGAATTTTTTTTCCGTAATCTAAGAAATATTGTAGCAAGTGTTATACCATTTTAAAATCCTTATTAAATGCGTCTACTTTTAAAGTTACTTGCCAAACTGGCATAATACATTTTTTATACCCTAGAGGAAATCTATAGTGTATACTAAGTTTGCCATTCCGTTTGTAACGCACAGAAATAATGATAGTAGAGCAAAATGGATTGGACACCCCCGCATAAAATTAAAAGTTATTTTGATTTTTGCATGTCCGTCCGTCTGTCCGTCCGTCCGTGCGCACGATAACTCGAGAACGCGTTCACTTAGAAAGCTGAAATTTTGTACACGTACATTAAAAAAAAAAAGTAAAATTAATTTCGAAAATGAGACAAATCGGGCAGCTCCTTCGTGGGGTTGCCATACAAAAATTTCGTTTTCCACTATATATTTGGACACTACCTGAGAACACGTCGACATAGAAAGCTGAAATTTGGTACACTCTGTTTTCATAGTAATAGGAAATCAAATTTCAAAAATGGATTAAATCGGACAACCCCTTCTTGGTGTTGCCATATAAAAATGTTGGTTTTTACATATACTTTGAAGACGATCAGTCCTAGACATTTTTATTTTACTAAAAAATTCTTCAGAATAAGAAATCCTATAAATTTGGTTATAATCATTTTTTCTTTCCGCCGAGCCGTTCTAGAAATATATGCGAGAAACCAATGCAAAAAATCAAAATTGCTCAAATGGGTGACCATACGAAATTTCATACGGGCATTCATCTAGGTATCATAAGAATTGGTTTTAGACCAATTCTAGCTTTTTCACTTGTTTTCATTACAGTCAGTTAAAGTTGGGTGAAATATTAATTTTCTATTCTTGGTTCGGCAAAATGTGACATTTTCTTCCAAGCTGGAACAGTTGGCTTAGAATTTAAAGCAACAGGTTACATAAGCACTATTCGGGATTACATAAAAATAATAAAATTGAAAAAAAGTAAAGATTTGTAGCAACAGGAGCTAAAAAACCATCACGGGGTGTACATTTTCTCAAAAACAAATGAAATGTCTATAATTTGAAAAATACATGACTTAGATTTTTTTTTTTTATATTTTCCTGATAACTGTTACGACTTGGTCTATTGCCCTATTCCGGCTTGACGTTGATTTCTGGGACACCCTGTGTGTTTATATTATATATAGGTATAGGTATATTAAGAGCAAATCATCAAAAGTACTCAGGACCAAAATTCCATGGCATGATGAAGCGCTCCAGCATCCGTTGAGCACCTATTTCAAAGTCCGGAGGTTTTAAGTTGCTACTTCTGGTTTCCCCTACCTTCCATTCTCCTTACTAACATTAATTTTGCCAGGTTGTATTATTAATTCAATTCGCTTCCATCGTAATTTATAAAAATGTTTCCATTATTTCTAGATTAACTTACTTCATCTTTCCTTGAGACATATTCTGCACGAAGGATCTCTTGTCGCAACAGATTCCACTGAACTGTCTCTTTAATAAAAATCTATATAATTCCCCTTCGTATTTAATTGATTAAGTAATCTCTGAACTTTTTGGCGATTAGGATATCTAATGAAGACTAACGGGTGGCAACTAAAATTTGAGGACTACGTTCAATTCATAATTTCTCAGTAGGCAATGAGTTTTAAAATTCTTTGGAATACCAGCACACCTACGTAGATCGTGCCTATTGTTCTGAAAATTTTTGAGACTTGTATACATTATACAAATAAATGTAATCAACAGCAATTGCCGATGGATGCTGAGAAATTACAAAAAAATTCATTTCGTTTTAGACGACGAAAGTTCTTTCCCGCTAAGTGCTCCGCAAAAGCCGCGGAATGACATTTTTTACACGGATAGTTGTAGTACAGCACCACCAAGTGTAAAATATAAATTTAATAAGAAATTTGAAGCAAAAGTGATGTAAACCGCAATTTCTGCTAAAGGTATTTCCGAACCATACTTCAAACCAGCTGGACTTGCCATAAAGACAGGAAGTGTATGAGCGGGAATGTTTGGGAAAACTGTTAGTTCCTTTTCTTAAAAAATATCACCAGGAGGGAAATTACATATTTTGGCCAGACAAAGCACCCGCGCATTATGCGAAGAAGACCCAAAATTTTCTCCAACTCAAAGACATACCATTTATACCTAAAGAGAAAAATCCTACAAATCTCCCACAGTGCCGCCCCATCGAGGATTTCTTTGGTGAACTCGGTGCCAATATGTACAAGAATGGCTGGAGAGCTAAAAACATCAACCAATTGAAGTCGAGTATAAGAAAATGTGTAAAAGAAATGAACCCGACAGGTGTACAGAGGTGACAGAGGTGACAGAGCTTTCGATCATATTCCAAGAAAGTTGCGATACGTTGGTGAAAATGGCCCCTTTTTGTGCAGTTCATTAATTTTATACTAAAATATTAAGTGTGTTTATAAAATATAATCAATAGCAAGTAGAAAATATAGCTCTAATATAATTTCAGTATGTTTTCAAAATCAATTTTTAGTTGCCACCCGTTATAATAATATTAATGAAAATAAAGCCAAAAATCCTCAGCCACTTGTGTGCTGTTTGATAATTTGAAAGAATTAATTGACCGAATTTGGTCTGCAAGAAACCCAAACTGGGGCATAGTACCCATGCGGAAAAATTTCAGCAAGGCTGTGGATATCACTGATAAATATGTGAATCAACACCACAACAGTGTTTATTAGCCCTAAAGCTAAGAGTACTTTAAGAAATATACGTTTAATTCAACTAGTATGTATTTAAATTATCCTAAGACTGACAAAAGTATTTGACTTAAATCACTTAATACGTGTCTATTTAATTATCAGGCCTACCATGGATCAACGGTATTTATGTGTTATGGCCCAATATAAGGAAGATTTTTCTTCCAGCAGCCAAGGGCGCATTCGAGCGAAATACAGCAATTGCTAAACAATAACCTCGCATGGTATTGTTCTGCAACTGTCGGTTATTTTGCTGATTAGCCCAACAGCTGGCTGCGATGAGCGCTTAGTGGAGCAATCGACGATTACAATAATAATTAACTTCGCATGGTAATTATTATGTAAGGCGATTGTTTACTACTAAGCTACTCAGGTGCTGCAACCGGTAGAACAAACGACAAGGTTGTTGTCGTTTGTTTACATCCGCGTTGTGAGCAAAGAAAGTTTACTTCCGAGTATAGGTTCATAAAAGACCAATGACTGGTCTCTCGAGTGCCTGTAGTATTTTATAGCCCGTAGTATTCTCGCCGTTAAGCGTTCAGTTAGCGTGAAGTACTAAGTTATACTACAAGTAAAGAGTGCGGGTATTCACGATATGTAACATTGTTGAGATAGGGCAGTTTAAACATTCAGTCAATAAAGAAGGAAAGGTAATTATCGTAAAAACGTCTTTTAATTGCTCGAGGGGCACGACATATTTGGCGCAGCCGGTTTAAAAAGGTATTGTGTTTTTTTTTGTTTTTTTTTGGGAGTTATGGTATTTTAGCTGCTCCATTTTTTTTTTATTTATTGGGAGTTATGCTTTTTTTTAGCTGCTCCATTTTTTTTTTTATTTTTTGGGAGTTCTGCTTTCTTAGCTGCTCCATTTTTTTTATTTTTGGGGAGCTATGCTTTTTTAGCTGCTCCATTTACTTTTCAGCCTAAAGTGATTGATTGATTGATTGAGTGATTATACAATAATATTAAGGGTTGAGTGTAATTTAGATTTTGATAAATTTATCTGTGTTAGATAAGGTATTTTAAAAACTTTTCTCTCATCTCCGTGTGGTCTAGACTCATAATTTAAATTACGAGTATAGGTTAAGTTATTAATTCAGAATTTTCGTTTGAGGCGATTTTGTTCAATTTAATAGTGATGCTATTGTAATGCTTAGTGTGCGTTGCTGGGTTAAGCGGTAATAGTTAGGGACGCTTGGAAGTTTTCTCGTGTGTTTGGTGAAAAATTTAAAGTATGAGTAGATATTTCATCGGTTTTTAATTATTTGGGGTTTCGTTTTGTTAGGGACCATTTTTTTCGCAAATAGTATACATATTATTCTCATTGTGGGCCTTCATGTTTTGTGATGTAATGATTTTTCGTTGCGTTAAATGTGTTAAAGTTTCCTCGCGTTTGCAATAGTAGATATCGGTAGGGTTCAAGAAACATCTATGTCAGTGGGGAGGTCTAATGTATTGACCAGGGAGCAATTATTGCAATTCCAGTCACAGGAGCAGGAACTGGAAAGTAAATCAGAAGAATTAAAGCAGTGCCAAACAAAGCTTCAGTATTATGAGAGAGACTGGCAATATATCACAGATCATTTAACATGAGAATTGAAAACCGTGTGGCGAGTGGAGATCTCAAGAATATTCTACAGGAACTAGAAACAGTCACTCAAACTTGCACGAAAGCAGAAGTTGTGGATCTTTTGGTGACTATAAATTTCGACATTATTCAAAAAGAAGAAGGGACAATAGAAAAGGCACTAAAGGATAGCCGCGAGGAAATTAAAGCTCTGGTCAAGAAGGTAAATACCTTAAACGTTCAATTGAAGGAAGCAGAGCAGACTGCAGCCGAACTCGAACGGGAATTGCCGATAGAATTGCAGGAACGTCAGTCAACCACCAAGGGCAATAGCAACCAAGGAAACAGCAGAAAGTGGTCACCAAGAAGATGAGTATTTTGGGAACATCAATCAGAGCCAAAACAAAATTCGATCGCACGCGGCAGTGTAATTAGCGTAAAGGAAAAGAGGGAAATAAGACATTAGGAAAGTGGAAAATCAAAAGAAGATCACATAAAAATGGTGGATATACACGATAAAGTGATGGATATGGTCGTCAAGTACGTACCCATGTTTTCCGGAGATCGATCTCCAAAACTGGTGAAAGAGGTGTACAGATTCTTAAGCTGCGGCAAGGATTTGTACGACCGACTGAAGCCTGAGGAGCAGAACATTTTTATGAAATGTGTGAAGTATCGGTTGACGGATGATGCTTACTATCTGGTAAGTTCAGAGGAACCAAAAGATTTTGAAGCTCTGCACTTGATAATTAAAATAGCTTATATGCTGAAGAAGTCATTTAGTGAATTGCGAACGGAGATGGTGGCCTGCAGACAAAGACCAGGTCAAGACATCCCAGAATTAGCGGACCGATTAAAGGAACTGTTGAGCCAGATCAAGACAGCCGTATCAGCAAAGTACCCGGACAAAGACGGAGGACTAATAGCGGAGTTAGAGTCTCATGCAGTGGCAACCTTCAAGGGTGGTGTGCTTAATCATGCCACTCAGGTACATCTGACGGGAAGGAAGTTCGAGTCTCTAGAGGCAGTGCGTGAGGAAGCGACTTACTTCGAGAAGGATGTAAAACGTCTTCAACTTCGGCCATCAGGAGTAGGGGAGATGTTTAAGAGTTACGCCCGAGCCCCTCAGAATACATGGGAGCCCCGGTTGGCCAAGAAAGATCCAGGGAGGCCATCTCAGTCAAATGTAAGAGAATACCGAGGAACCCCGCCCAGAAGCAGTCAGCGAGGTTCTAAGCAATGCTTTCGATGTGGAAAGGAGGGACACTTCGCAAAGGAATGTGGTGCGGAACGACAGCCTCCATTCTGCACCAAATGCTGAGGCTATGGTCGTGTAGCGATGGAATGTAGGAAGCAGCAAGTGAGATTCGCTAAGGTAGCCACAAGCGGAAGAAATGAATCTCGAGATGAAAGGGAAGTTTTATATTGCCAGTTTTGCAGAACTTGCGATCATTTCACTGAAAACTGTCTGCGGAAGTACTTAGCAGAGAAAAACAGTCGGCAGTTGGGAAACGGAGAGCGGCAGCTGGGGAATTCATCCACAGCT
Organism: Dioctria linearis; assembly: GCA_963930735.1. NCBI lineage: Eukaryota > Metazoa > Arthropoda > Insecta > Diptera > Asilidae > Dioctria > Dioctria linearis. The sequence goes on from OZ005741.1 coordinate 110,258,894, forward strand.
GCCTTCCATTGACAAAATCAGAATTTATGAAAACTCAAATAAAGGAAACCAGTACACTAGAATTAAGCCCGTTAAATAACAACATAATTACAGTAGGATCAGACATAGGAGTGGAAGATAGATTAAGATTACTTGTGGATACTGGAGCGACTTGCAGCACAATTAAGATAAGTCGAATAAAAAAAAAATACACCCAGACAGACAGACTCAACAGAGAAAATTGATAGGGGGATTATTTGGAGCTCAAAACAGCTCGATTGGAACTTGCAAGGCCCATTTACGCATCGGTTCAGTCATTCGGTCCTGTGAATTCCACTCGATTGAAGACACAGACTCAATACCAACCGATGGGATACTGGGGATGGACTTTCTTAAAGGCAAGGCCATCATCGATTGTATAGATGAAAAGGTGGCAATACAAGGCGAGGCAAGACCTGTGAAACAGAATCCACTTTTCGGAAACATAACAGGAAATGAACGTGTCGAGACAATCGTCTTGAAGAAGGGTACGGAAAAAAGCACAAGTATACCGAGCATTAATAAAGTCTTAGTTACCTCAGCTGAGGAGTTAAAAAATAGGATTCAAGAGCGGATGTCAGCATTGAAAGATACTGTGAGTAAAGCAAATGGAGCTGTGGATAGTATAAACAGGTACCTAGGTAGGGTGAATAGTAGTAGTAAAAAAGAGAATACGAATCCAGCTGAAAACGAGACTGAATTAGATAAGTGGAACACCAAGATAGAAGAAATGATGCAGGTAAATCACACAAGTATAGAGCCACAGTTAGGCGGATGTGAAGGAAGCACTTTGCAAACAGCCCCTTGCATGGGAACTGCACAAAGGGTTAAAAGTGTTAAAACAGAAGCATCCTTAAGGTGGCCTCAGGAAATGTGGGGTAAGTCATACATGGCAGAGGGCGATGGTGAAGATAGGGAATCTGAACCTCCTCGCAAGGAGGTGGGACTTCTTAACTTTGGACCCAAGATACCGGAGCACCAGCGGAACCAGCCACAGATGAGGAAGCCACCATGTTCCAGAAATAATTCAGGTTCAACTTTCAGGCTAGAAGCCAGGACAGAACAACTGGTAAAGAAAGTCAAGAAGAGTTTGTATACATGGCGGCGGAAATCAGACCAGGAGTATATTGTGGGAACACTATACTTAAACCTAGTAATGGACAGGCCTTTGTGGGTGTTATGTTTGTAATATACCCATTCTCACACCCTAGAAGTAAGACCCACGCCAGCCAACACCGACCTAAGCTCATGAGGGACTCGTTAGTGCTGGAGGAAAGTCTTAATGCAGATAAAAAAGAGTCCGTTGCTCAACTTTGCTATGAATATAGCGATATTTTTTATTTACCGGGAGATAAACTCACGTATACGTCAACGAAAACTTTCAAATTGCCACTTATAGCTAACGCAGGCCCAATGCATAAAAAACAGTACAGGATGCCAGAAACAGCTAGCAAAAATTCTAGAAGAAGATATCATAGAACCCAGTAAAAGTCCATTCAATTTTCCAGTTCTACCTATCCCTAAAAGGGAATGGATGAAGATGGTAATCGGAAGCTTAGACTGTGCGTAGACTTTCGAGAACTGAACAAAGTGTGCATCCCTTACGCATATCCTCTCCCACGAATAGAAGATATATTGGACAGATTGGGTCACCCCAGGTACTTCTCCACGTTAGATCTAACTAATGGGTACCACCAAGTACTAATTGATCTAGCAGATAGGGAGAAAACAGCATTCAGTACCAATTTCAATCACTTTCAGTATAAGCGATTGCCATTTGGACTAAAAACTGCGCCCCCATTCTTTCAGTCGTTAATGAATGGGATTTTGACAGGGCTTCAAGGAATAAAATGCTTCGTTTATCTAGATGATGTGGTGATCTTTGCAAACAATTTGGATGAACACCACGAGAAGCTACGGGAGGTATTCCAGCGTTTTAGGGAGCACAATTTAAAACTTCAGCCTTCGAAATGCCAATTTTTGAAGAAGGAAGTTGTGTACTTAGGCCATGTGTGTTCAGAAAATGGAGTAAGGCTGGACGAACGGTTAGTTAAAGTAGTGCATGATTTTCCAAGACCACGTACTATGCGTCAAGTACAGTCGTTTTTGGGACTAGCTAACTATTACCGAAAATTCGTCCCGAACTTATCTAAAATCATGGCCCCCATTACGAAATTGCTGAGAAAAGGGGTAAAATTTAATTGGGACTCTGAATGCGACAAATCCTTTGTTATTGTAAAAGAGGCTTTAACTACGCCACTTGTCTTGGGTTACCCTGATTTTGGTAAGCAATTCACATTAATTACAGATGCAAGTGGAGAGTCCTTAGGGGCAGTCTTAGAACAAGATGGAAAGCCGCTAAGCTATGCCAGCCGTACTTTAAATCCTGCTGAGAGGAATTATTCTACCACCGAACGAGAGATGTTGGCCATCGTTTGGGCTGTGCGGAATTACAAATGTTATCTGTTAGGTAGACATTTTAAAGTTATATCCGACCACCAGCGTTTACACGGAATTTTTAAAGTAAAGGATACCACATCCTGTATGGTGAGGTTTCATCAGAAATTGTCTGAATATGACTTTGAGATTATTTATAAAACTGGCAAGCAGAATAGTAATGCGGATGCATTGAGCCGAATTCCCCAAATCTCTAATAGTAGAGACGAAGAAAAGACTACAGAGTTTCCATGTTTTGCAGTAACTCGAGCTGAAACCCGAAGGAAAATGGCATTAAACGAAAGTCAAAATCGGGAATCTGAAGACGACTGGGACGTGATGAACGACTGTGAGTTGATTGCCGGAAGGACGATAAGACAGCCAGAGCCAAAATTAATTTCGGACCCGAAGGAAGTACAGATGATCTTGAAAGATTATCATGACTCTAGGTTCGGAGGACATTTTGGACGAAATAAAACGTTCGACAGAATTAAGCGTTTCTACCGCTGGAGGGGGATGAAAGGTGAGATCGCAAGATATGTTCGTCAGTGTGTAAAATGTCAGAAAAACAAGCACGCGCGAACAATTTAGATGCCTATGGTAGTGACGGAAATTTCAGAGAAACCGTTTGACAAGGTTTACGTCGATTTGGTGGGAGCTCTACCCGTAAGTCACAATGGCAACAAATATATCCTATCATTAATGGATGATCTTACGAGATTTGTTGACTTCGTGGCTATACCAGATCAAGAGGCGAATACCGTTGCCCAAGCTTTGTTTGAACAGATTCTGAGTCGTTACTCGCTGCCGAAACAACTGGTAGCCGATCAGGGGGCGAATTTCACAGGAGAAATTACGAAAGCCCTCTGCAAGATGTTAAAGGTAAAAAAATTGCAAACCACGGCATATCATCCTCAGTCGAATGCGGTAGAGAGACAACATTCTACTTTGGCAAACTATTTGAGGAGTTTCGAGGATCGGCAACCACAAGCATGGGACGAATATTTAAGAACGGCGGCTCATGCGTATAACAATACAATACATACAGGCACTAAACTCACACCGATGGAAACACTTTTCGGGTTTGCATCGCGAATTCCTAGCAGGTTACAAATCAAACCAGAACCATTATACAATGCCGAAAAATATCATGCAGTACTACGTTTTAAGCTGCAAAAGTCATTTGAGCTGGCAAGGGAGAATCTGCAAAAGAGTAAGGTTACGTCAAAGAAATATTATGATAAGAAGACCAGAACAGAGCGGTTACATGTCGGCGATAAGGTCTTGGTCAGAGATCCAGCCCGCGCAGGAAAATTATCAGCAATTTTAAAGGACCCTATGAGGTCATACATGCTCACAGTCCGGAGAATGTAACGATTCTTCAGGGCAAAAAACTTAAGCGGATTCACACTAACTGTTTAAGAAAATTTGCTGAATGATCAATTTCACTTCACCCTACTTAGTTGATTACTTATTAACCTCTGTTATTTTACAGGTATCATATTGTAAACAGAAGCATTCATATAAGCGATCAGGTATTCGGATGCAGTAAAAGGTAAAGAAGGGTATATTAAATGAGGTAAGGTTTGGTAAATTTTTTTTTAACGACACATTAAGAGGGAATATAAAGCAAGAAAGAAGAAATAAACTCTTAAAATAAAAAGATAAGAGTTAAAAAAAAGAAGGAAACAATAAATAAGAGATTTAGAAATAAAGAATTAATGTGTTAAAGAAGTTCGCGACAAATAAAGAATAAGAAGTTTTTAAAGAAATAAAGCATAAAGAAATTTAGATTTGTACTAAAGAAGAAAAGAGGTAAAGAATAAATAACTAATTAAGACAAATAAATAATAAGAAGAAATAGGAGAAGCTTTTATTTTAGATATTAGGAAGGTTGCAAGTAGATTACGGAATACAGGTAAGAAGTAGGAGAACCAAAATGGAAAGGCTTATGGTAATAATATTAGTTAGTGAGACATCACTGTATGCAGCGAATGTCGACTACAGCATCAAACCCATAACACAAACGGGGGTACAATTCGAGAATGTGGAAAAGGTGAACTTCTACAGAAAGCATTGGACGATTCTAACTAAACTGGAAATGCCAGATTTAACAAAAGAGTTGGAGTTTGCAAAAAATTGCAGCAGCTTAAGCAGAGAACTATGTACCAGGATCAGGCACATCGGAGTAGGTACCCGATGCGAAGTGGTAACTAAGGAAATAAGAACCTGGGTGTCCAGAATTGAACGACAGAATGAAGAGCTTAGCCATCATATGCATGGGGAAGCATCCCATCGTACGAAGCGCTCATTTTTTGATGGAGTGGGGTCCTTTTTAAGACACTTTTTGGAACAATGGATCAGGCCGAATCGGATGACATTAATAGCAGACTTGAAGATCTTGATGGGAGGGAGAATCGGACCTTTCACCTTCTGAAGGAGCAGACGAGTTTAATCAAATCAACATTCGACGTATTTAATGCATGACGAGCGCAGGCTGATGCAGAACGTGAGGAGCTCTGGAGTAAAATTTCAGTCATCATCGCTGCTCAGCAAAATAAGAGCGATGAGTTGTCAAATTTGCAGCAAAGAATGGAGATCAATGAAATTATTACGCGAATGACAATTCAGTTGCAAGAAATTAGCGATATACAGGAGACACTGTCTAATATAGTGGTGTCGTTGAATGCAGGAAAATTACACCCCGCTATAATTCACGCTCGAGAAATGTTTGAGATAATGGCACACGTGACTAGAGAATTTGATTTAGACGAAAAATTGCAAGATTTCCAGTTATTGATCCAGATTGCAAAGATACAAGTTATTCAGGCAGATCAAAAAATGTTGGTCAGGGTAGAAATCCCCCAACCACAAAGAGTTTTATTCGACCTGTACAAAATCTATACAATTCCGACAGCAATGGACCAGAAGGGCTACCATATATATGATCTAAACTCCGAATTCGTTGCAGCAAACAACCACGAGCGACAGTATACCTTATATAACTTTAGCAGATCATAAACAGATTCGGTGCCCTCAGCTAGGTCTCGTCATCACAGCTATTGGTGATAACTGCGTCCTAAACTTATTTCGCAGCTTCAACGTCAACGCAGGAGCATGCAAGGAGAAGGCCGTTTTTGGGACTAGCTAACTATTACCGAAATTTCGTCCCGAACTTATCTAAAATCATGGCCCCCATTACGAAATTGCTGAGAAAAGGGGTAAAATTTAATTGGGACTCTGAATGCGACAAATCCTTTGTTATTGTAAAAGAGGCTTTAACTACGCCACTTGTCTTGGGTTACCCTGATTTTGGTAAGCAATTCACATTAATTACAGATGCAAGTGGAGAGTCCTTAGGGGCAGTCTTAGAACAAGATGGAAAGACGCTAAGCTATGCCAGCCGTACTTTAAATCCTGCTGAGAGGAATTATTCTACCACCGAACGAGAGATGTTGGCCATCGTTTGGGCTGTGCGGAATTACAAATGTTATCTGTTAGGTAGACATTTTAAAGTTATATCCGACCACCAGCGTTTACACGGAATTTTTAAAGTAAGGATACCACATCCTGTATGGTGAGGTTTCATCAGAAATTGTCTGAATATGACTTTGAGATTATTTATAAAACTGGCAAGCAGAATAGTAATGCGGATGCATTGAGCCGAATTCCCCAAATCTCTAATAGTAGAGACGAAGAAAAGACTACAGAGTTTCCATGTTTTGCAGTAACTCGAGCTGAAACCCGAAGGAAAATGGCATTAAACGAAAGTCAAAATCGGGAATCTGAAGACGACTGGGACGTGATGAACGACTGTGAGTTGATTGCCGGAAGGACGATAAGACAGCCAGAGCCAAAATTAATTTCGGACCCGAAGGAAGTACAGATGATCTTGAAAGATTATCATGACTCTAGGTTCGGAGGACATTTTGGACGAAATAAAACGTTCGACAGAATTAAGCGTTTCTACCGCTGGAGGGGGATGAAAGGTGAGATCGCAAGATATGTTCGTCAGTGTGTAAAATGTCAGAAAAACAAGCACGCGCGAACAATTTAGATGCCTATGGTAGTGACGGAAATTTCAGAGAAACCGTTTGACAAGGTTTACGTCGATTTGGTGGGAGCTCTACCCGTAAGTCACAATGGCAACAAATATATCCTATCATTAATGGATGATCTTACGAGATTTGTTGACTTCGTGGCTATACCAGATCAAGAGGCGAATACCGTTGCCCAAGCTTTGTTTGAACACATTCTGAGTCGTTACTCGCTGCCGAAACAACTGGTAGCCGATCAGGGGGCGAATTTCACAGGAGAAATTACGAAAGCCCTCTGCAAGATGTTAAAGGTAAAAAAATTGCAAACCACGGCATATCATCCTCAGTCGAATGCGGTAGAGAGACAACATTCTACTTTGGCAAACTATTTGAGGAGTTTCGAGGATCGGCAACCACAAGCATGGGACGAATATTTAAGAACGGCGGCTCATGCGTATAACAATACAATACATACAGGCACTAAACTCACACCGATGGAAACACTTTTCGGGTTTGCATCGCGAATTCCTAGCAGGTTACAAATCAAACCAGAACCATTATACAATGCCGAAAAATATCATGCAGTACTACGTTTTAAGCTGCAAAAGTCATTTGAGCTGGCAAGGGAGAATCTGCAAAAGAGTAAGGTTACGTCAAAGAAATATTATGATAAGAAGACCAGAACAGAGCGGTTACATGTCGGCGATAAGGTCTTGGTCAGAGATCCAGCCCGCGCAGGAAAATTATCAGCAATTTTAAAGGACCCTATGAGGTCATACATGCTCACAGTCCGGAGAATGTAACGATTCTTCAGGGCAAAAAACTTAAGCGGATTCACACTAACTGTTTAAGAAAATTTGCTGAATGATCAATTTCACTTCACCCTACTTAGTTGATTACTTATTAACCTCTGTTATTTTACAGGTATCATATTGTAAACAGAAGCATTCATATAAGCGATCAGGTATTCGGATGCAGTAAAAGGTAAAGAAGGGTATATTAAATGAGGTAAGGTTTGGTAAATTTTTTTTTAACGACACATTAAGAGGGAATATAAAGCAAGAAAGAAGAAATAAACTCTTAAAATAAAAAGATAAGAGTTAAAAAAAAGAAGGAAACAATAAATAAGAGATTTAGAAATAAAGAATTAATGTGTTAAAGAAGTTCGCGACAAATAAAGAATAAGAAGTTTTTAAAGAAATAAAGCATAAAGAAATTTAGATTTGTACTAAAGAAGAAAAGAGGTAAAGAATAAATAACTAATTAAGACAAATAAATAATAAGAAGAAATAGGAGAAGCTTTTATTTTAGATATTAGGAAGGTTGCAAGTAGATTACGGAATACAGGTAAGAAGTAGGAGAACCAAAATGGAAAGGCTTATGGTAATAATATTAGTTAGTGAGACATCACTGTATGCAGCGAATGTCGACTACAGCATCAAACCCATAACACAAACGGGGGTACAATTCGAGAATGTGGAAAAGGTGAACTTCTACAGAAAGCATTGGACGATTCTAACTAAACTGGAAATGCCAGATTTAACAAAAGAGTTGGAGTTTGCAAAAAATTGCAACAGCTTAAGCAGAGAACTATGTACCAGGATCAGGCACATCGGAGTAGGTACCCGATGCGAAGTGGTAACTAAGGAAATAAGAACCTGGGTGTCCAGAATTGAACGACAGAATGAAGAGCTTAGCCATCATATGCATGGGGAAGCATCCCATCGTACGAAGCGCTCATTTTTTGATGGAGTGGGGTCCTTTTTAAGACACTTTTTGGAACAATGGATCAGGCCGAATCGGATGACATTAATAGCAGACTTGAAGATCTTGATGGGAGGGAGAATCGGACCTTTCACCTTCTGAAGGAGCAGACGAGTTTAATCAAATCAACATTCGACGTATTTAATGCATGACGAGCGCAGGCTGATGCAGAACGTGAGGAGCTCTGGAGTAAAATTTCAGTCATCATCGCTGCTCAGCAAAATAAGAGCGATGAGTTGTCAAATTTGCAGCAAAGAATGGAGATCAATGAAATTATTACGCGAATGACAATTCAGTTGCAAGAAATTAGCGATATACAGGAGACACTGTCTAATATAGTGGTGTCGTTGAATGCAGGAAAATTACACCCCGCTATAATTCACGCTCGAGAAATGTTTGAGATAATGGCACACGTGACTAGAGAATTTGATTTAGACGAAAAATTGCAAGATTTCCAGTTATTGATCCAGATTGCAAAGATACAAGTTATTCAGGCAGATCAAAAAATGTTGGTCAGGGTAGAAATCCCCCAACCACAAAGAGTTTTATTCGACCTGTACAAAATCTATACAATTCCGACAGCAATGGACCAGAAGGGCTACCATATATATGATCTAAACGCCGAATTCGTTGCAGCAAACAACCACGAGCGACAGTATACCTTATATAACTTTAGCAGATCATAAACAGATTCGGTGCCCTCAGCTAGGTCTCGTCATCACAGCTATTGGTGATAACTGCGTCCTAAACTTATTTCGCAGCTTCAACGTCAACGCAGGAGCATGCAAGGAGAAGGCCGTGGCCAAATGGGACAGCTTAGTCAAAATGGTGACAAGAAATCATTGGCTTTTTGTGATGTCCGGCAAAGCAAAATTAGAAGTGAACTGAAGGAACTCGCCAACCGCGATAGGAGAACTTACGTCAACGGGTGTACTGACGATCGGAGAACACTGTCATTTGCAAATCGGAGACTTGCTGATAACCTTTGAAGATGAATCTCGCAGTAATCAAGTTCTCTGGCAGCCAGTATGGTCGGAGTTACCAGCTTGGGACAGCATAACACCTCAAGCAGGATCGAAGAAAACAGATACGTTGAAGCCAGAAAAGCACGAGATACCTTTATTGGCGGCGCATAATTTTAATCAAGCGTGAAAAGCACAAGAAGTCAACATTAAGAGAGTTCAGAGTGATATCGAGGAAGAGGAGAGCAACAGGCATCAAATCCGGCCTCACCATATTCATATAGTGGCCATATCCATCACAGGAGGTTTGGGTATAATTAGTTTGACACTTATCATAGGAGTCTTCATGCACTTGAGACCGTGGAAAAAGAACCAAAATCGAATAAGCGCTAGAAGGCTGTCGACTTTACCTACGATACTGAAATCAACCAGATAGTCGAAAATGGTACAGCTGGAGCAAGAGGATAAAGAAATTGACAACGGCATTGAACTGGTCATCCCCACAACAGCCAACTTGCCCACAACTCACCTACCAACCGCCGTTGGGAAGCAGTTAGTTCACTTAGAATAGCTACGGTAGATGTAAAAATAATGTAACTTGTGTAAGTATACGGCAACCTTAGGAATTGGTATATTCGTAACTAGTGTATGTAAAATAAATAAAATAAAAATAAAATATATAAAGAAAAATTTTCAGAAAAATGTATAAAAACGTGAAGATGTAATTATAAAATTATTAATTATTAATTCAATAAAAAAGAAAGAAATTAAACATTAGATAAAAAATAAGTAATATTATATATTAAGGTCCATGTGAATTAATTAGTCATGAAATTTTAATAAAGTATATATGAGAAGAAAATAGAGAAATTAAAATGAAAAAGAAAAGATGTAAAAATGGAAACTTTAAGAAATGAAAGAGTAAAGATGTCAAATGAAAAAAAAATGTAAGAAATGAAATATGGAGAAAATATATATATATATGCAAATGGAATTAAGCAAAGATAATGCTAATAGAAAATATCAAATGTTAGAAAGAAAAGAAAAAATGTGAAGCGAAGAAAAATAAGAGAATTTAATTAGTAAGTATGGAAAAGAATCTGAACTGAACGCGAACCAAAATATTTTCAATTTTAAGATTGTTGCACTCTTCAGATCTAGTTTCCTGCGGAAACTAGTTTTTCCAAGGGGGAGGGATGTTATGGCCCAATATAAGGAAGATTCGTCTTCCGGCAGCCAAGGGCGCATTCTAGCGAAATACAGCAATTGCTAAACAATAACCTCGCATGGTATTGTTCTGCAACTGTCGGTTATTTTGCTGATTAGCCCAACAGCTGGCTGCGATGAGCGCTTAGTGGAGCAATCGACGATTACAATAATAATTAACTTCGCATGGTAATTATTATGTAAGGCGATTGTTTACTACTAAGCTACTCAGGTGCTGCAACCGGTAGAACAAACGACAAGGTTGTTGTCGTTTGTTTACATCCGCGTTGTGAGCAAAGAAAATTTACTTCCGAGTATAGGTTCATAAAAGACCAATGTAGTATTTTTTAGCCCGTAGTATTCTCGCCGTTAAGCGTTCAGTGCAGAGTCGCGTTTTTTCTAAGTTAGCGTGAAGTACTAAGTTATACTACAAGTAAAGAGTGCGGGTCGTGAATATATGTAACATTGTTGAGATAGGGCAGTTTAAACATTCAGTCAATAAAGAAGTAAAGGTATTTATCGTAAAAACGTCTTTCAATTGCTCGAGGGACACGACAAGCAATACAATATAAGCGTATAGACTGAACGGTTGGTCGAAGACCGACCTGATAAACTTATAAGAAGCATGAGGAACGAATAGCGATAGTGTGAGCCACCTTATTAAAAGTAATCAAAATGAGCGCCTTGATACTAGAAAATACTAAACGAAATGCTAATTGATGCACTATTTTAATTACAGTTTACGGACAAATAAAGCGATAATGAAATAGTAATAATAAGCAACTCTAATAGTGTTCAGTCCACCTACATACGACGAATATCCCACTGTCTGATACATCCACAGAAGTTTTGACTCAGCAGGCAGAATCCCAATCATCCAGTGCAGATCGACCTGCTAAAAATAATATTTCCTAAAAGGCAAAGAAAATATCCACAAAGTATCAAGCTTTAAATAATTAAACAGCATAACACTTATCTAAAAACTTCCTGTTGATCCAATCAATGGTTTGCCGCTGGAAATGGAGTTCAGGAGTTCACCTACATATCTTGTGACTGTGGTTTATCCTCCTTCATAACTTATTCCATCACAATAAGTTTAAACAACCACACCACACTAACTTCTCACTTCTGTATATTATCAATTCATAATGACAGTCAGTGACATTACGTCAGCCAGCTATTTTCGCCTCAAAGAAAATTCAAGCAAACGTCTCGCTAGGGTAACACCAAGAGGCGATACAGACATTACTGGTTACGGCGCCTATAAAAAGCCGACGATATTCAGTAGATGCCACCATAAGACTAAATTACTAAAGTTAGCAACTGTCATCTTTAAATTTCTATGATTGATATAAGATTCACCCTCCTTTAACCCATAGTCTAAGCCAGGTATCACGAGTTTTTTTTTGTAGGCCATTTTTCTCGTAGGATAGATCAAAAGGGATTAACCAAAAACATGTTTTAATTAAGTAGGATAACTTCAGGTAGAAATTAGGGTAAAGAGGATAATATTCTCTGTCTAATTATAAGAACCCAGGAGTACTTAGCAAGTAAGTGAGAATTGTTAAATGTTGTAGGCCAATAAAAAATTATTGTTTAAAAAAAATTGTTGTAGATGGCACCATTCTTTTGGCAGAGTTGATCTGCATAAGAGCTGATCTGAGTTTAACCAATTACCAGTTCGATTTTTTTAAGAGAAGGACACCAAAAATTGTCTAGTTTTTTATTTGCAAATTAAATTATACAGTTCATTTTAAAACTAATACAGTCAAAGTTCATTTGAAAAAACATTTCTTAAATATTTGAACGCAGTTAATATTTAAGTTGAGTGTGGTAAACTTTAAAACACGCAATACAAAAATCCCACGCCACAGTCTCGACAATAGTACCTAGTTTCTTTGCTTATTCCCATCAGAAGTATTACCACAATTGTCTTAATTTTCATCGAATTCTGTGTCGAATAAAATAGAAGATTCATAACTTGCTGAATTACTACACTCGTATATTATAAATTCCATTTTACTATCAGTGAATTCCAAATCGCTCATTTTTATTGGAAACTGTACAAGTAATCCGCTGATTTTCTCAAATGTGCTCACTTCCATTATTTGAAAGAGTTTACTGAATATGTACACAAAAATTAGTTCTAGAAAAATACTGTATAACAAATAAAAATTCTTAGAAGACTTTGTGGATCGTTTGCGAACTAAAATGCACCGTATTTAGGCATCAAAGTATTATCAAAATAAATGATTGGGCGAATTACAGGCAAGTCGGAAATAAAACTGGGCTGGATTGGTAAGTGGTTAAAGAATCGTGTTTCCTACCTTTTTTACAATAGACAATTCTGGTCAGGGATAACTTGAGTTTCCTATCCTTTTATGCAGAACATAATTCTGGTCAGGGATAACCTGAGCTTCCTATTATACAGAAGATAATTCTGTTCAGGGATAACCTAAGTTTCCTATCCTTTCATACAGAAGATAATTCTGGTCAAAGATAATCTGAATGTCCTATTCTTTCTATACAATAATTTTGCTACCCTTCTGCTTGCACGCAATAGCAAAGAGCATTTTTTTGCTATTCTGTTTGCACCCAATAACAAAGAGCATTTCGTTACCTTTCTGCTCTCACCACTAGGACCGACCATTTTGCTACCCTTCTGTTTTCACGCAGTAGCAGTGTCATCTGTACCATTGAAGTTTATTCTGTTGACAGATAATTCATTCTGTTCTTCTTCTTCTTCTTATTTCAGAACAAATAATACAAGGGTGGCGTACTACGTGGCCAGCTTTAATTTTTTTAAATTGTTTTATTGAATTTTTGAATTATTGAATTTTTGTTAGTAGTTTTAAGTTTCTTTTAATTGAATTTTCGTGATATTAGGTTAAGCATATTGAATTATATAATACTTGAAGCAGTAATAAACTTTATATTTGAATTATTAAAAATACTGAGTTATCCTTTAAAAACCGGCACTCCCTCCCCCGTCCGAGACTAGTTCTCACAAATAATAATACTTAACGTTCTCTTACCGAGTTAGCGGTAATTGCAATCGTGCCAATATTCTTTACTGATTATTCTTTCTTCCAAACCTTCTACTGATATTTTTGTGTTAGTCTGACTGAACAGCTGTGATAAAAAATGCTGAAGGGGCGCAGAGACAAAAAGGTGGGGAGATAGGGTCCAATTTAATGCACACTTCTCAGACCTTTATGTTTCTGAATGGCGTACAAGCGGGTGAAAAGTTCCTGGGGAGTGACGCTGGCTGACGAGGCCCCCTCCAGTCCAATCTTCGATCAGCGACAAAAAGGTTTTGAGGTTTGCAAAGAACCGGCCTCCAGCATGAAACCACAGGGATCAAAAGGCAAACTCCAAAGTTGGCACCCGCAAGAACCACAATGTGACTGCCTCAATAATGAAATAAACCACTGAATAATGATCGCTGCCATTTTGTTAACTCGCACGACTCCAATTTAGCCTCGGTGGAACTAAATGGCCTTCATTTGAGTTCTTTGAAGTTTAGCTGTTTGATCACAAATTATTATTAGACCACGTAAAATCAATTAGCAATAATATATTTCATAAAAATAACTAAACTCCATATTACTTGGACAATTATAAATTATACTATATTTTTATCTGCTCCACAATAAATGCGAATGATTTACACCAATGAATTTATTAGAAGCTTTAATCCCAAGCGAAAGAACGTCCATTTGGCGTGATTTTTCCCTTTTTTCTCTCTCTTTTTTTGTACTTCGCACTGTCAGCTATCTTTCAAGGTATATACAATACAAGATATTCTCTTTAACATTTTGACACTAGAGCTTGACGTGTTTCGTCCTATAACGTATGTACATTTCTATTGAAAAAATAGAGAGAGGAGAAAGAATATTGTGTCCTCTGTACCGTACTTTTCTATTTTCTATACATTCTATACATTGTATCACTGTACCGTGCTATCTCCAAGATCACCTTCTCCTTATTTTGTCTTTTTGAACTCGCCGTAATTTTTTCTGTCAACCAGATCCTCCGCACAGCATAGTGCACAGTGTAGGCTTTGATTATCATGCCGTTGACTAGATGTAATCGGTACGCGTAATGGAGTATCGTGCTTCGTGTGCGCTGCGACCATAACAAGTGTAGGTTAAGTACGTGAACAAATCTGCAGGAAAGTTGAGTTTTGTGGGTGCCACGTGGTTTTTTACGACACAAAAGATACCACGAAAATGTTTAATGACAAAAAAGGAAATACAACAAGAAATTCGCAATCTCAAGAAACTTAAATTTATTCATTTAACGTGCTTAATAAATAATGCGTTCTAATATTCAATCTAATAATCCAGAGCAAGAAAAAAATTGCCGCACTAGGAAAATACTACACACAAAATTTTATTAAATATACGTGCTTATCTCTCAACCCAGCATAAAGAACTCATTCCTCTTATATTTTAAACTCCATTTCTCCAATTATTCTTATTCCTCTACTGCTAAAGAAGAAAAAAAAACTGGATCTTATGTTCTCTACCCGAAAACCGACTTGATCCACACTCACAACTGAAGTGAAGAGCGACCTATCGCGCTGCCAGCAACCACCTTCAGCCCAGTTAACGTCATGGCTTTTCCCATGCTAGCAGTGTCTGCATGAGGGCCAAAATTTGAGTATTCAAATTTTGAATATTCTGTTGATAGTATTGACCAGCTCCTGGTAGCAGATCATAATACGCTTCATACACTTACTATTTTGAAGCACAGTTAGTAATTTACCTACTGCTGGTTTAATTTATAGGATTTACTGGACAAGAATTAATTTGAATAATCATATGCTTGAATTAAATAATAACGATCGATCTTCATGCTGAACGAGCTAGTTCAGTCCTATCAAAAATTACACATGTGCATATGTAAGATATTTTTAGCTATCTATGTCTTGATCTGGTTTAGAATTCTTAGGTGTAAGATTTAACAAGAGAATTTTTGAAAATTTAAATACTAACTTACAGTTGCAAATGGGAGTATACTACCAATGCTTCTCGAAACCTACGAATGCTTCTCAAGACGTGATCCAGAAGGGATCACAAGGTAGACTTTTCGGATGGTTCCTAAGAAGTCATTCAGAAGACATCATGAAGAAGTAATTCGGAAAACATCATAAGGAAGACTCCCCGGATGCTTCCTAAGAAGTAATTTGTAAGGAGAGATAAGTAATGGTTTTTGGGGTATTCAAAAGACGCATTAATGCCAATGGACAGATGCGGTGTATTTTATAATATGAATTTCTTTATGATGTTGCTTGCAGTGATTATTTCTTGTTACAATTGGTAACCCGACAAGACAAGACGAGTAGTGTCCCGGGCAGAGACATTGTCGACGTGCTTCTTTGGCGGATGAGTTAAGACTATCCTTTCTAGAGCTCAATGGATAATAATTACTATTTGTTAAGGAGCTGCGTCGACGTCTCTATACGTTCACTAGCACAACAACGGACCCAAAGGCAATTTTTGTCAGGGTATTTCTAAGATTTGGATTGGGGGTTTAATCCAATGGCATTCAGCTCTGCCATCCGACCTTGTCGTTGTCCTCAACGACTGCCCAACTTATACTCTCAGCTTTCAAGACCAATACTCCTGGCATTTACTGGTACTCCTAGTTTTAACATCGCAGATAGCAACACAGACACCACTGATACTCTCAGTGTCCAAGACCAGTACTGCTGATCCTCGCTGGTACTCCAGCATTTTCACATACCACTGGTATTCTCAGTGTTCAAGACCAGTACTCTTGATCTTCGCTGGTACTCCCAGCATTTTCACATATGAATGATACTCTCAGTGTCAACCATAATATATATACCGTACCTGGACTCCTGATAACGCTATTAGGACTCCTAATAGTAATCGCAACAATTACCTTTACTTACTCCAGGGCAAACACTTTTTGTGAGATTTATACGCCTCCTTACCTGAAAGCAAACAAACTATAGAACTTTCCTAAATTTTTCCCATGCTGCAGCTTCCAGCATCCTTATTTTGAATTTTCGCTGACTCTCGGAGCTCTCACAAACTAATTCAATTAACATTAAATATTATCAAATCATCGATTGATGATATAATTCAATAAAATACACATTATCTTCAACCAACAAAATATATATTTTTCAACTTTTTTTTCCAACATTGTATCATTCAAATCTTCTGTAATTTCTCCAACCTTCAAGTCATCCAGACAGCACCAGGGCCGCATCTGTTCAGCTGCATACACCGATTCAAATGATTTGCTACTAACTCTTAACTTGGGGTGGGTCCTTTATCAAGTATCGATTATTTTCCAGTACTTTGTCAACAATATATGCTCCTCGATAACGACACAAATGTTTCCGTGGCTGTCCAGTACTGGCATTTTAGCAAAATTAGATCACCGTTATTATACTGGGTTGGAGGGACTCTGCCCTTGTTGAATTTCTCTGCTAGTGTAGCTCTTTTTCCCTAAGCTCCAATAGAGAAATCTCATCTTCTCCATCGTCAGTTGCATCGTCATGTATAAGTGATAATAGCTTATTCCGAAAAATACTATTTGGCTCATATCCTAATAGTAGTTTAAATGCATTTTGTCCCATTTGATTAAGACTGTTGAGTCCCCACTGGATCGCTGGAATATTCACATCCCGGTTACGGCCATACTGTCTTGTAGTCATACATGATATGTAAGATTTAACATTGCCGAAGTAGCTCTCAACCTGCCCATTTGCTCGAGGTGTCCTCACTGCTGTCTTGTTGCGTATGATTTTTTGATCGGTACAAAATTGTTTAAATAGTCCTGATGTAAAAGACGATCCACGATCTGTAATGATCCTTCCTGGTATTCCGAAATATTGTGATAGTTCATCTAATATATGAATAACATATTGCGTTCAGCTGTTTCTAGTGGGTCTTAGAACGAAAAAATTTGAAACAGCGTCCGCGATGCCTATAAGGTGCGTATTTCCTTTCAAACTACGGGAATAAGGTCCCAAATGATCTACATGTACTGTGTAAAAGGGTATGAGTTTAACTACTGGCACATTTAGCTGGTATCGGCTTTCATCCTTTTGTCTTTGATTATATAGACACTCTACATAACTGTTGACATATTTTCTCACAATGCTACTCATTGTTGGAAACCAATATCATCGTGTGCACCTTTGATAACTCTCCACCTTAAACCATGGGGCACTACAAATCTTAAGCCATTCGAAGTCTTTTTAAATAATCGCCCTCTCTTAATTTGATACTCCCTTTCGAAATTTTTCTTTTGATTATGTTTCGACTCAGTATCATCTAGGGCATCGAATATCTCCTTCAAGGCTTTATCTTGTAACTGTAGGGCTGCTATCCAATCTGGATCAGATGTTGTGACTACCATTACTTCATGTCCTATTTCGTTCATGTTGTTGTCTTTCATTTACGTAAATCGACTTAAGGAGTCGGCGTGACTAATTTGTTTTTCAGCACGAAATTTTAGCTCGAAATCATAATCTTGAATACTAAGCCACCAACAAGCGATGCGTGGAATGAGGTCCTTTTCGGCGTGCGTCATCTTCAAAGCGTTGCAATCAGTTACGACAATAAACCTTTTACCCGGAAGATAATATTTGAATCTGCACAAAAACTCCACTACAGCTACTCCTAATTCATAGCTAGCGTATTTTCGTTCCGGTAAACTTGTTCTTCGACTAAAATAACTTACGGCTTGTTTTGGACCATCATCTTAGTATTGCAATAACATTCCTGCTAATCCCATAGAGCATGCATCTGTATGCAATTCTTGTTGTGCATTAGGAATATAAACTGCTAATACTGGTTCACATCTCAGATTCTTCTTAAATTCTTTGAAAGATTCCTCCTGTTCCTGGCCCCAAACGAAATTCATATCCTTTTTAATAAGTTGACTTAAAGGTGTTGCTTTGTGCGCATAATTTTGGATAAATTTGCGGAAATATCCAATTAACCCAAGAAATTGCCGAACTTCTTTTATGGTTGTTAATGTCACGTATTCTTCAATGGATTTAATAGATAACAATTATAAAATATATTATAGTTTTAGCGAAGAAAACGCATTTGGCACCGTCCAACGTAAGGCTAGCTTCTCTTAAGACACGTAACAAATTCACAAGTAACTCCGTTTCGCCTTGAATCGATTCCCCAATAATCATGATATCATCCAAATTGACCCGAATCTTTTTCGTATTCACTCGTTTACGCACCTGATCCATTAAACTCATAAAACAAGTTGGAGCATTCGTTAAGCCAAAAGGCATTTTTCGAAATTGATAATGGCCTTCTGGAGTTACGAATGCTGTGTATTGCCTGGATCCCTCATCGATTGGTACCTAGCAGTAACCACTCATCAAATCCAGATACATCCCAATTTTTCCACCTGCAGACTGATTAAGCTCTTCTTCTATATTCGGTGCAGGGAAGTACTCATGCCGGATAATCTCATTCAGTCGACGGTAGTCGATACACATTCGAGACTTTCCTGTTTTCTTCTGAATGAGTACAGCCGGACTAGCATACTCGGAAGTAGAATCTTCAATTATTCTATTCTCTTTCAGTTCCCTTATAATTTCACGAAGATCATCTTATTGGTGATAGGGTACCCTGTACGGATGATATCGTATAACTTTTTTTTAAAGCAAGCTTACCGACATTTTCGCCCACGATGTCTCACCCAATTCACTTGGTTTTGTAGCGAAGCAATCGCGGTAGCTATTTATAAGATGATACAGAACAATCAAAAAGACTTTTCGTAGAAAATTGTTATCAATTTAAAAAATTGAGAACAAAAAAGATTATTGCTAAAACTGGAACTGCAACTGATGAAAGTGCAAAATTTTCTACGAAAAGTCTTTTTGATTTTTCTGTATGAATTTGTCTAGCACATGATTTTACTCGCTATTAACACTAATTGTAAGTCAAAAATTTCTACTATACACTGATTTTTATCGAATTATCACCGAAGGAAAACCTAGATTTATGCCGCCCGATCTCTCGCCAAAAACTGAACAATTTATTTTTTCAACCTACCTAGATACTTTCTTAATATCTCTTTCTCAAAACGCACATTAGCCAACCAAACTTAAAATGTAGCCGGCAAAAATAAAGAAAATTTCAATTTTTTTCTTTTCGTAAAACCATTCGTGAACCAATTTTTGGACTCATAAACCTTTCTTACTTTTACATACCTGCTTAGCAATCATCACCAGGATACAAGATGTGCACCTCAGTTACATGCCAGAAACGTTAAATATTAAAATTATCTGCAAATAAAGAAAACGACCTGAAATTGTCTGCCGGTATACCATCGGCAGAATTACCAGCGCCGAACAGGCGGCTGAATTGCTAGTTACTGGATATTTTTCTTGCGGTTATACTTATTTGGTACATTTTATCCATCGCAGTTCTCAAAAAGTAGAAAGGTTTCTTGTCACCACTCGCACTAACGAAAAATGTCAGATTTTTTTATTTCTCGGTTCAATTCCACTTCTGAAAAATTTTAACCCGTGTTATGGTCGCATGTGGGCTTGACGGCCATGAGTAACTATGTAGGCCACCCCGATGTGACAATCCCGACATCTGAATGTCAAAACCGTCAGGGGATCGGTGCGAATCGGGCAACGAAAGGGCCGGAAATGAGTGACAGTGGCCATGAGAGATGATTAAGTGTTAGGCTGTGAAGGTGAAGAGGTGCACACAAGCAATCAAAATCGAAGTCCAGAAAATTATTTTTGCAGAAACCAAATCGGAGATAATCCCAGTTATACGAGACTTAGGAAGGAGACCAATAGAAAGAAAGTCCAGAAAAGAGGCCAGGAGGACCCTTGGTCATGATATGGAAACACCAAATAGGATTCAGATAAGTACATTCTGAGCCATCCGTCAAGGCAGCACCTGAAAGTTAAACTCACACATATTACAAAAGTGTTTATGAAATTACAATTTAGTTCCAGTATACGAATCTATTATAAGTATGCGGACGGAACTATATAGCTAGTTTCACATTATTTTATTGAACTATTGCGAAGTACATCTTGAAGCGCCTGAAAATTAGAATCAAATAATATAACGTGTTTCTGAAATTACAGTTAGTTCAATATATTTCGAGTCATCTGGCTCAGGAACGCCTGAAATAATTTAAGAACTATTATTATGAGTTTTTTAGAAGGTGCGTTCATCGCACTATATAGATCGTCTATCCTTGAGATTGTCCTTCAATCAGTGTATATATAAATTAAATCTCTAGTAGAAATTGTGCAAGAGCAGAAGAGAACCCACGGAAAGTAAATGTTCGGCTTCTCCGAAAATAATTGCCTCTAGCACCCCTCAAGAAGGCCTTCTCGAGAAATACTATCCCATTAAAATAATTTCGTCAGTCTGCGTGGGCCCTATTGATAATAGCCCTCTCCATTTCGTAGTGGACGTGAAATTTATAGCTATAATAATCCGATGGCCTTACTTTCGCTCGAGTAACGATTAGGCTGTAAAGTTTTACCATACCGTACCAGATAGCTTCGGAGGTGACTTTAGAAGCAACTGAGAACCAGTGTCGCTGGACAGATGACCACAAGGACGAGTATACCGCTACGGGGGTGATCATAAGAATGAATAAATTATTAAGTAAAAAATGTAATATTATGAATGTGTGCAGCGATGAATGAAGCGGGAAAGAAAAGAAAAGGAATCAATAAAAATCAAACTATTTGACATACTTAACTTGAATTCAAATCTAGGGAAATCAACTGGATACATTACTCCCACATGAATTAATTTAATGAATAAACAATGAATTACTTATAGATTAAAAAAAAACACTAATAATTTGCATGAAAACAACGAATTGTCCAACTACCCCATGCAAAATGTAATCATAAATACATATATGCAAAACAACAAGAACGCTATGGGAAATTGAAATTTGTTAATAATGGGCTAAATTTTCAATTTCCATCACTTGAAATTTATACCAATTATTGAAAATGATCACAGAACAGATTATTTATAACAAAACAATTTCGAGGAAATTTACACATAAATGTTCACCCTTTGACAGTTGTCGCAAGGGAAAGTATTTCACTCAAATATCGAGTTTTCACAACAATTAAGATTTCACAACAAAATAAAATCAAACATTATGAACTTGTCGTGTCCCAAACGCAATCAATTGACGAAAACCCAATAATTAACCGTGAAAACATTAAAAAGTCTTGAATCAATTTGTAATTACAAGTCTTTTATTCACTTTGAAGAACTGACCTATCTTAATATTTATAACAATATTTATACATATATACCGATATGTGTGACACCGCACTAAGAACTTGCAAATTTTGTTTTTTTTTACTATTGTGCTGGTCTCACAAACATACTATGCCTATATTATAGAGGGTCTTTCAAATTGAGTTTTCAAAAATACGCGCCTGTGTAACACACTTAAACATCGAACGCACCCATTTTATATGTAATTTTGACAGCTGAAGGTTTGCCATTTATAAAAATGGTGTCGTATACATTACGTATTGAGATTATTGAATTATTTTATGAAAATTGTCGTTCTGTGAGAAAAGTATTTCGCAAATTACACGATGTTTATGGTCGACACAATCGTCCAATTGAGCAATAAATTGGTAATATTGTGCGGAAATTTCAAGAAACTGGTCCAGTACAAGATCGAGAAAGACGTCAGTATGCTCGTGCGGGTCGTTAGAAGAAAATATTGGTGCTGTGAGCGATAGTGTTGCAGCTGACCCCAACATGTCAATTTTCCGACGTTCACAACAATTGGGAGTTTCTGAGTCAACTGTATGGCGTATTATGCACAAAGATTTAGCGTTGAAGGCCTACAAAGTACAATTGACACAAGAATTGCTGCCACAAGATCATTCCATGCGTCAGACTTTGCTAATTGGATACTGGAACAAAAGGACGATTGTTAAAAAAAATCATCTTTTCGGACGAAGCACATTTCGAGATCGGTGGATACGTTAATGAACAAAACTGCCATATTTGCGGAGAGGAGAACACTCGCGTGATCCAAGAGAGGCGAACGCATGCAGAAAGAATCACTGTTTGGTGTGCATTGTGGTCTGGTGGTGTGATTGGTCCGTACTTTTTCAAAAATTATGCTGGAAGAGCCATAACCGTTAACGGTACCAGATATCACGACATGATCAGAACTTTTTTATGGCCAAAACTGGAAAATATTGATACTGAAGACATGTGGTTTCAACAAGGTGGGGCCACGTGTCGTACAGCCAGAGAAACTTGGCAATTACTGCATACAAAGTTTCCAGACAGTGTTATTTCCAGATTTGGTGACGTGAATTGGCCTTCAATATCCTGTGATTTGACACCGTTAGACTTCTTTCTCTGGGGCCATGTGAAAACACAGGTCTACAAGGATAATCCTCGAATCGTTGATGCATTGAAAGCAGAAATTATTCGAGTTATTGGTGAGATAGAGTCGCATAGGGTGGTCCATCTTTTCCGAATTCGAAAATTTTTCTCTCCCACCCCTGGAAATGATTCTAATTGATGAAAAAATAATCCCAGTAAAAAATAAGTGAGAAAAAATTAGGGGAAGGCGTGCCGCCGGACACCTCTTTTTTACAATATATTGGAATTTATTTAATTATTACCATACCAACTGTTTTATACAGCTTGTTATTTTATAAAAAAAAATAATGCGCCTTTATTGTTCCATATCGTTTTAAAATACTATATTAAATCTACAAATAAAGTAACAAAAATAAATTACTACATTTTTAAAAACATTAACATTTGGGAAACTTGATTTATAATCTTTTACAACTTGGAGCAAAAATTGTTTTTGATATTAATTTTTTGTTAAAATCAAATTTTATTCACTGATAAGCTTGATGCCTCGTTCAGCTGCATCGTTTACAACCTTAAGTTTCTTAACAATATCCAAACGCTGTTTGTAAAAGGAATTTTCCCTCCAAGCTACTGGATTAGTTTCTAAAAAGTCTGTAGGCAAGCATAATTTATCAAAAAACTTTTTACTTTCATCGCATATAAAGTCCTCAATTTCCTTGTTTTTAATGTCATTAACATAATTTATCGTCAACCGTTTAATGTCCTCTTCATTTGGCTTTATTTTCTTAACCATGCCCGCTTTATGGCAACCGAAATTTCGTCATCGAAAAAAGATAAAACGACATTGACTGGATTTAAATACCACAAATTTTACAATTTTATTGCTTGCGGCTTGAGATATCTCTTTGTCAATATTTTCATATTCACTTAGTTCTTTACAAAACTTTAAATCAAGAAATGGTGCTTTGCTCGCATATGGCGCTTTAAATCATGCTTTTATATATAGTTTTACAATAAAAAGACATATATCTGCAACAATTAATTGTCTTTTCTTTTTGCGATAATTTAAATTGATCTTGAAAAAAAAACTATTTGTAGACAGTAAATTGCCTTAGACATCCAACGTGCATGATGGAATGCACCTGGACGATAAGAATTTATGTTAGTGGGTTGTTCTTCGATGAAAAGTTTAGAAAGCAATAAAAACTCTTTATAGTCGTCACGGGGTTGTGGCATTGTTAAACATGACTCTATGAAATACGCAATTTCTGCTTTAACCGGCTCTAGAATGTGTTTAACTTTTTCTACCTGCAATCCAGTCTTTACTTTATTTTGGTCTATTTTTGGCCAAAATTCTTTAAAACGTTTAAATAAAGGTACGTTTGAACCTGATGAAGAAGACATTTGTATATCAAACACACTTCTCAAAACAACTTCAAATATGTGGTGCCTACATGGAAAGTACAAAGTATCTCTTTCTAACATTTGTTGCAAAATTGTGGCTGCCCCATATAAACAACCCGTATTGGATGCAGTAGTATCACAACAGAACGCTATTACTTAACCTTCCAAATTCCACTCGACAAGCGCATCGTACACTGCAGCGGCCGGTTCTTTTCCTGTTGAATTGGGCAAAGTGGGAACTCCAAGCAATTGTTCAATATCTCCGCTGGCTTAATTACTCTATTATGTAAAAATTTTGACCTGTGAGCGGCACGGGTTACAGTTATCCCAAATTTTGACACCAATGATTGTTAGCATAATGTAAAATTTCTATGGGGTGGGAGGTAAAAATTTCAACAAAACTATTTTACCCCTATAAAGATGGACCACCCTAAGCCGCAACTATGCCAGAATGAGATTGAAAATTTTTATAAAAGAATCAGGTACTGTAGGGACGCAAGAGGTGGTCACATGGGAGATATCATTGTTAGAGTATAAATGCCAAACATTGTATTTCAAAAATAAATAACAACTTTTTCAGTTTCAATTCAAATTCTATGGCTTTTAATTATTTACCTTTGAAAACTCAATTTGAAAGACCCAGTATATAGAGTTACATACACTAGTTACGAATATACGAATTCCTAAGGTTGCCGTATACTATACACAAGTTACATTATTTTTACATCTACAGTAGCTACTCTAGCTAAACTAATTGTTTCCCTACGGCGAGCGGTTGGTAGGTGGGTTGTGGGCAAATTGGCTGTTGTTGGAATGAGCAGTTTAATGCCGTTGTCAACTTCTTTATCCTCTTGCCCCAGCTGTAGTATTTTCGACTTTCTGGTTGATTTCAGTATCGTAGGTAGAGTCGACAGCTTTCTAGCGCTTAATCGATTTTGTTCTTTTTCCACCGTCTCAAGTGCATCAAGATTCCTATCATTAGTGTCAAACTGATTATACCCAAACTTCCTGTGATGGATGTGGCCACTATATGAATATGGTGAGGCCTGATTTGCTGTCTGCTGCTCTCCATTTCCTCGATATTACTCTGAACTCTCTTAATGTTGACTTCTTGTGTATCGCGTGCTTTTCTGGCTTCAACGTATCTGTTTTCTACGATCCTGTTTGAGGTCCTGTGCTGTCCCAAGCTGGTAGCTCCGACCGCACTGGTTGCCAGAGAACTTGATTACTGCGCGATGCATCTTCAGAGGTTATCAGTGCGTCTCCCATTTGCAAATGACAGTGTTCTCCGATCGTCAGTACACCCGTTGACGTTAGTTCTCCTATCGCGGTTGGCGAGTTCCGGCAGGTCACTTCTAATTTTGCTTTGGTGGACATCACAAAGAGCCAGTGATTTCTTGTCACCATTTTGAATAAGCTGTCCCATTTGGCCACGACCTTCTCCTTGCATGCTCCTGCGTTGACGTTGAAGCTGCGAAATAAGTTGAGGACGCGGTTATCACCAATAGTTGTGATGACGGGACCTAGCTGTGGGCACAGATTCTGTTTATGATCTGATAAAAGTTAAAGGCTGCTGACAATCTTGAGATTGCTGGTAGTTTAGCAAGGTATACTGTCGCTCGTGGTTCTCTGCTGCAACGAATTCGGCGTCCAGATCATATATATGGTAGCCCTTCTGGTCCATTGTTGTCGGAATTGTATAGACTTTGTACAGGTCGAATAAAACTCTCTGTGCTTGGAGGATATCTACCCTGACCAGAATTTTCTGATCTGCCTGAATAGCTTATACCATTGCAATCTGGATCAGTAACTGGAAATCCTGGAATTTTTCTTCTAAATCTAACTCTCTAGTAACGTTTGCCATTATCTCAGACATTTCTCGAGCATGAATTATAGCGGAGTGTAATTTTCATGCATTCAACTACACCACAATATTGGTCAAGGTCTATTGTATATCTCTAATTTCTTGCAACTAAATTGTTATTAGCGTAATAATTTCCTTGATCTCCATTCATTGCTGCAGATTTGACAACTCATCACTCTTATTCTACTGAGTAGCGATGATGAATGAAATTTTACTCCAGAGCTCCTCACGTTCTGCATCAGCCTGCGCTTGTGATGCATTAGATACGTCGAATGTTGATTTGATTAAAGTCGCCTGCTCCTTCAGAAGGTGAATGGTCCGATTCTCCCTCCCATCAAGATCTTCAAGTCTGCTATTAATATCATCTGAGTCGGCCTGATCCATTGTTCCAAAAAGTGTCTTAAAAAGGAACCCCAATCCTGCAAAAAATAAGCGTTTCGTACGATGGGATGCTTCCCCATGCATATGATGGCTAAGCTCTTTGCTCTGTCGTTCAATTCTGGACACCCAGGTTCTTATTTCCTTAGTTGCCACTTCGCATCTGGTACCTACTCCGATGTTCCTGATCCTGGTACATAATTCTCTGCTTAAGCTGCTGCAATTTTTTGCAAACTCAAACTATTTTGTTAAATCCGGCATTTCCAGTTTAGTTAGAATCGTCCAATGCTTGCTGTAGAAGTTCACCTTTCCCACATTCACGAATATTACCCCCGTTTGTGTTATGGGTTTGATGGCGTAGTCGGCATACAGTGATGTCACACTAACTAATATTACTACGATAAGCCTTTCCACTTTGGCTCTCCTACTTCTTACCTGTATTCCTTAATCTACTGGCAACCTTTCTAATATCTAAAATAAAAGCTTCTCCTAATTATTTCTTTTTTACTACAAATCTAGATTTTTTATTCTTTATTTCTTTAAAAACTTTTTATTCTTTATTTATAAATCTCTGATTTATTTTCTCCTTATTCTTTTTTTTTAAACTCTTATCTTTATATTTTAATAGTTTATTTCTTCTTTCTCGTTTTATAATCTCTCTTACTGTGTCTTCTACTCGTTAAACAATTTTTTTACCAAACCTTACCTCATTTAATATACCCTTCTTTACCTTTTACTGCATCCGAATACCTGACCTCTTATCTGAATGCTTCTGCTTACAATATGTAAAATAACAGAGGTTACTAATTAATTAACTAAGTAAGGTGGAGTGAAATTGATCATTCAAAAAATTTTCTTAAACGGTTAGTGTTCAGCGATGAACGAAGCTGGAAAGAAAAGAAACATACTTAGTAAAAGCAAACCTAATTTAAAATACTTAACTTAAGCATAAACCAGGGAAATCGACTGGCATCCAAATTCCTCCCACGCAGACCAGGCACACGTACCTACGTACACTTTACAATTAGCTGAAATAAAAAGAAAACATGAATTAATTAATGAAATAAACCATGAATTACTTATAGAATAAGAAATATGAACTGAATTTACAAAGAAAAACACAAAAATGTCCAGATTTCCCCATACAAATGAAATGTAAACAAATGTATGCAAACACAACAACAACACTGTGGGAAATGGAATTTATGTAATAATTAGATAAATTTCAATTTCTATCACTCGCAATTAATACTAATCATTGAAAAAGAGTCATAGAACACAATAGCTATAACAAAACACTTTCCCGCGAACTATTTCAAGGAAAATTACATGCAAATTTTCACCTTTGACAGTTGTCGCAAGGGAAAGTAACTTGCTCAAATATCGAGTTTTCACAAGATTTTAAAGTGTAATAACTAAATAGAACCGAAGTTCATGAGTTATTTAATAGATTTTTCACATACAAATTACTTCCCGCGAGGTTTTTCCGCGGAAAAACAATGAGTGAAAATCTCACCTGAAGACAGGTTAAGATTGCTAATTATGTAAACAAGGGAGTTTTCTTACAATCTAAGCACACACAGTGACTAATTGATGCAGAAAAATACAACATGCACATCTTACCTTTACAGAATCACTACAATTTTCACTAATTTTATAATTCGCGGACTGTCAAAAATTTCATGTATTGCCAACATATGGCACATGAATTTTGGGTATTTTTTAACGAGGAATCTGATGGAGGTATTAAAAAAGTCTTAAAGTATCTCAGTGAAAAGATATTTGCTAATTTATGATTTCTCATATAACTAATGAGAAAGAAAGAGATAGCAAGTGGAAGTGAGATGAAGAAAAATACGTTCCACATCGAATTTTCTCAACATGGATGAGAAGAATTTAATTGCGCCATGTTATAGCACAATTTGGATTTTTAATTTTCATTCAGTGAAATTAAATTATGATGGAGATCTTTTGATGAAAAAAGATAGATGTCAATATTCCTCATCGAACGAGGTAATTTATACATGATGAAAAATAATACATTCTGAGAATTTTGCATTATGGTTTCGGGCTCCACACACAAAAATGGTGGATCAGACCCTATATAAGGCCGAGCATTTGCATGGATCGCTCTCTTAATTTTTCGAGTGTCAAATAGTCAAGATCGTGTCAGCAAGTATACATATTTTCAAGTGTTCAATTTCTTTGCAATTTTATTTGAATTTGCTTTTGACTTGTGTAAAATCGTACAATTTGGCTTACAATCTGCCTACGGTATACATAAGCTCATATGCGATTGTTTGTTTTTTTTGGGTAAAAGTGAAATTTGTATATAGATACATTTTAATGATTATTGTGGTCAAGTGATTTTTGTGCTCCTTCATTAATAAAGTGAATTTATTTGTTTGATAAAGTGCCTTGTACAGGATAAATTCAAGACAGTTATTCTTAACCTTCCCAAATCGGGGTAAGTTGGAGTATACCTGCAAATTATCCTTTGTTTGCTGAGAATTGTAAATTGTAAATAGCATTAGGATAATAATTTTGAAGAATTTTCTAGATTTAGTGTAGATAAGTGCTTTGCTGTGAATTAGAGTGCTTAAGATAACCTGCATTTGAATTTTTTCTATTAAATCGAAATGTGAATCTATTTATGCTCGTTCTGATTTTAATATACCGCTACACTAACATAATCTACCAAATTACCATCATCACATGTGGCTTCTGAATGGTTCTACAGCAACTGTTCCGTTACACACGTGCTGAAATAGCATTATTAATAAATAATACGGGAATTTTACATCAGCCTGTAACCGGCTAGCCAGTCATGTTCGCCTCTGAGCGTGGCCGCTTCTCGACCTTCGAACTCAGCGAGACAGATGACTTGCTATGGCTACTTTGTGTCCCTTGTAATGTTGTTGTGGGACAATGGAGGTTGATCTTTAGGCGAGCACGGTACAGGCTTCTTGCCGGCTCGAGCTCAGGGCTGCGTTAGGTTCTTGCTCGCTGCTCAACCACCTATTACTGTACCGCTCTAGAGGAATGACTAAGATAGAAAGAAAACAGGTGGAAGAAAAAAAAACTGAAAGGTAGGAATACGGACCCTACTCTGAATGATAGGCTCCTTTCGATTACTTGAAACCCATCCCACTGCCCTACTCACCAAACTCATAGGAGAGATTGCCAACTACACCCGCTTTCTGGCATCTTGATCTCCCCAAAACCCCAACTGAACCCAGCACCAAACGAAACAGATATTTAGCCTATTATCATGTTATTTTAATTAGAACTCATAAACG
Organism: Dioctria linearis; assembly: GCA_963930735.1. Lineage (NCBI taxonomy): Eukaryota > Metazoa > Arthropoda > Insecta > Diptera > Asilidae > Dioctria > Dioctria linearis. Next base: position 110,288,636 of record OZ005741.1, read on the forward strand.
AAAAAAAAAGAAAAAAAAGAAATAAGTTCACAAATTACGCTACGATGTAGATACCGAATTGTAGATACATATAATCTAGATATTATAATTTTTCGGCTAATAGGGTTACATATCTATATATCAAAGAAATAGCCAAAAGAAAAAGATTTTTTTTTTTTTTTGTAAAGAATAAAACCACTTACGCTAATAAGGAAGGAAAAAGAATGTGTTTACACTATTATAAAGTAAATCCATAAGGAAAACATTGTGTTTATACTAAACTCAGGAAAAAGATACTTTACACTACACTATTATCTCCATACATGAATATAGTAAAGACAAATTAACAGGAAACTGAAAACATTACGCTATATGACAGTACATATACAGGTTACACATTATATATAAAACAAAAAAACTCAGACAGAAAATTTCACTATTATAGCCTATTAATATCGGGACATATATTCTATACGAAGATAAGAAGGGAGAAAAACAAAAAAAACAACCGACTATTCTCTTATTACGCAAATGATAAGTACTTGGTAATTACATAACAGTCCCCCGGCGATGAAGCGCTTCAGCAACCTGGTGACTATTGCTGAAAAAAATTAACAAAAAAAAATCGAAGGGTATATTCGTGTTGCTATTGTTGCCTTTCTTTTCCTTCTTTTTTTTTCTTCTCGTTCCCTAACTGATCCCCTATCTTCCCGCGACGGTGAATAACAGATCAGTTGATCTGTGGAGAGAAATAAATCCGAGAAAGCTTGAGGGCTCCGGTAGGTGGGTGCGAGATTTGGTCTCAGGTAAGTTCCGGCGCACTTCACTGCCGATTTTGCTTTCTTGGATTCCTCTAATTCACTGATCCCCACAATGCCGGTCCAGACTCTGTCACCTGGTATATGTATACAGTTGAAAAAAAAACTTCACTGAGGAATTACACTCTCGACAGAAAAAAAATTTCACCTCACCTTGTAGCTAAGAAAGAAGGCTTATATCACGCTTGGTGATCTTTAGGTGCAACCACAAAACAAATTGATTATAATGAACTTCCCGTGCCGTATACTAGTACTGTGAGTTTTGAAACCTTTACACACACGCACAGAAGCGCGAATTCCGGTATTTATTCAAAAGCACAACCGAATTTATTATGGTACTTTGTGCGATTTTAGTACATTCACTTCAACTATTTTTCTTTGATAATAAATTGCTAGCCGCGTGCCAGGTTTGGATGAGCGACAATTAAAAAAACCGAATTCAGAGGCTTGAGTTGTTCCCCGGGAAGTTCTTACTACCAACGACTCACTTTACAATGTGAGGATCTCTATCGTCGCACGTCTTGATTCCGCAAAGAAGCGATACGAGGGAAATGTTCTAAAGTGCATTCCACTTTATCGATCAGCACCTTTTGTTGGGTGATCGGATGTGCCTCTCGAATTGCACTTTGTTAAGCGCAGTTTTGCTTAACAAAGCCCATTTAATGCGTGATTTCTGAGGGGCAGAAAAATATATTTTTTTTGTTGAGTTTTAAATTTAATTTCCGCTTCCACTCAATTATTTAGCCTTTCGATGCGAAAACGAAATTAGTTTCTCTCTTTTTTTTTCTTTCATTACAAAAAAAAAAACAAATTAGTCAATTAATCAGAGTCTGGATTAAAATGCGTCTGACCAATAATGAATGATTAAACCCCAAGAAAAAAAAGGTAGATATTTCTTCCTGATAGAGAGATCATAGCCGTTACAGGTCAGGTTCGGAAGTTCCCATTCCAGAGCGGAATTCTCCGAGGCTGAGAGAACACTACGGCTGTGGTCCAATCTTATAAATAAGGCCCAACGCGGGGACGCCCCACACCCTGAGATCAAAGAGTCTCATGCTCTACCGACTGAGCTAGCCGGGCATAACTCTTACGAAGGATGATATGGTTACTCTGTTTGAACAATATATGTGGTTATATAAAAAGGAGGAATAAGAAAATGGGTTAGACAATCTTAGTAAGCTATTACTGAATCTTTATTCAAGAAACAAAGTGAACACAAATGTATCAAGGGTATGATAAGGAAGTATTTAACTTTTTACATATCGAGAAATTTCAGTCGATCTGGTTGCTGATTGGTATTACCTTAACCGCGGTAGACGTGTATTACTGAGAGATTGATGTTCTCCTAAGGCTGGATGTTGGGGTACAGACGAGCTACTCGGTACTTAAGCGTGACTATTTCGCCTATGGTGTCTTTTGAAGCTCCAGGTGGTGATGTTGTGCTTCTTCTTCCGTTAAGGCACTGGCGGGGCGATCATGGGATAGATGGGTAGTGACAGAGTCCGGATATGCAGTAGATTGCTGTTGATGTTGTTGATGTAGAATAAGGTTTGTCATGGTGTTCCATAAAGCTGCTGATAATTTCCAACTCCTCCCGTAAATCGCTCCGAGCACCTTGGCATTGATGAAGGTGTTGACGACAAACTTGACTGCCTTCAGACACACGTAAATTCCCAGCAAGGAGAAGCAGACACTTTCCAAAAAATTGGAAGCGCCCCATATCTTTGTCCGTACTGTTGTGACTAGGTCCTCCATTGTCTTTGGAGATAAAAGGTTGACGGCATTAATATCTTGGTGGTGAACATCTTGACCCATTACACGTTGTGTGAGTATGTTAGTGATGGCTAGCCTCTCGGACGGATACATGATCTGGTGACGAAGGTTTTCCAGAGACTCGCTGTGGTAAATTCCTGCCCGAATAAGTTCTCCTGGGTCTTCGTATGTCCAGTCAGCGGTGTTTGATGGTTGAAGTTGAGATGGTTCTTTAACTTGATGAATTGTCGGATTGGTCCCGTACCAGGTTCGTCTAATATAGTATGCTGGACTCAGCAAATCTGAGCAGATAATCTCAGTTCCACGCTGCTGCAGTAGGTGAGTTAACGGAGCTAGAAAGTAGTCACTTTCTCCATAAGTTACTGGCAGTTCCATATAACAACGGTTGCTCTTCCGAACAGTGACTTCAACTGGTTGGCATCTCACTAAGTAAATGATGTCCACCCTATGTACAGCGGTAAAGTCTTGCTCTTTCATTCTTATAAGAGCGAACTCTGCCGGGTGGTGGAGGGCCATGATTAGCTGGGTTTGAAGTAGTTCTCTTTCCAACTCGCATTTCTTCCTCAGGAGATTGGTGTAAATTGTCTCGACTTGACCCTTAAAGTGACGCTCAACATAGACGAACTTCGAATTAACGTAAGTGAAAAGATCGAGGTTATGTGTATCCAAGATTTTTTTCCTAAACCAGTACTCGGATGCTGCTTTAGGTACAATGACCAGCCTGGGATGCTCAGTTTGAAAACCGGGGAAACGACAAACGGATAGTAGCTTTTTCACTTCGAGTGCAAAAATTATTTCTCCGGACGTCACGGTGTATATGGTGTTGCTAATGGATTCGTTCGAGGTCCTAATCTTCGTAGCCATCCCCTGCCATTTCGCAAGAATTGTCAGAGATGAGATCCCAAAAACTCGTTCCGTATTCTGGATCCGTACATTTACCAGCCAGGTAGGGACATAGCACGTTGTTTCGTAGAATAACCATGTTGTCATCAATGCGGACCGAGCTTTGGTAGTCCATAATGGTTACTTCCATCGCATGCGTAACCACAACATTATCCCAGGAATTTGCTCCTGACGTATACGGAACTCCGTTGCAATTTCCGTTTTGGTCGATTGACCCGCCAACGACTTCGGTCAGTGAGGTTGAAGCATTCGTCTTAATATCAGCAATTGTTCTGCCGTTTTGTAATTTAAGATTGTTATACCTACATATGAATGTACATGCAGTTCTCTTTACTTATATCCATAATGTATGTACTCAATCCTCCAGGTACTAGAGAGAGATGGCTGAACATACCGCATTTGTACACTGACTGTATGATGTTAATTTTGCATTGAAAGATGTGTAGCGTGGTAGTCTCGCTCGTTTTCAAAAGCTGTATATCCTCTTCCTCATTGACCACTTCCTTATTGTTAAATATGCATGGGCCAACGGATACCAGTGAAATGGCGGTGAGATTCACTCTCTCATGACCACAGTCGTAGGCGATAATTCCCCAGGCGATAGGAGCAGCTGTCATCAGGCCAATCACCAATAATAGGCCGGTGGTTGGTGAGAGCTCCGTTGGTTTCCACATGTTCGTAATTTTTCGTCCGTGACCGTTCTGTACAGAGAAAGGCTTGGTTATTAAGGTTGAGTATATTTTGCTACCCGTGCTTAGAAGTAAGCCGAGCGCAGGCGAATTCATATAGTACTCCGGATCAAATACAAGGTCTGTATCCGAAAAGGTTAAGGCGGGGTTATGGCCTAACTACTCTATACATATTACTCCTTTTTTTTGCGAGTTGAATACCGATATGTATTTAATAGAATGACTTAGAATATTAGAATATGATTTAGAATTTTACTGGCGAATGTTGCTTGCGTGATAGACGCCAATAAACTTACCATCCATATTTTCCACTTCATAGTTAACGTTACCATTCTTTTTCCGTATGCGAGCCTTGATGAACTTGTTGGCAAGTTTGGCCGCGAACTTGTCTGCGGCCTTACTCTGTATGAAATTCCGGACATAGACAATTTGTCCTGGTTTATAAGTTATCTGTCGCGCGCTGTTATGTAGCCGATCTCTCGTGCTTCCGGGCATTCTCAGGAAGAATCGATCGGAGAGGAAATTTAGGGCACACACAAAAAAAAATTTTAAAGCAAATATTTCACTACTATATTCTTTATTGAACTCAAAAATATTAAAACTTATAAATCGCGAGGCGATTTGAAAAACATTACAATTTATGAGACTTATTAAATTTACAAAACTTATCACTTGAAAAATATTTGAAAAAACTTATCACTTGAAAAAATGGCACTTATCGGGTTGTAGTTTTAAATTGAAATCCCGAAGGCGGCTAAATACATTTTCGAGCCTAATATTATGGTCTTTAAGATTGTATCCATGGACTACAATATCGTCCATGTATACGAAACAGTAAATGCCTTGAGTCCGGAAAGGACATTATTCATGGCACGTTGGAAGGTTGCGGGTGCACCTTTTAATCCAAATGGCATACGGTTAAACTCGTAATGTCCATAAGGAGTGCCAAACGCAGTTTTTGCTCTATCCTTCCCGTCCATGCGAATTTGGTGGAATCCGCTGGCGAGGTCTAGCTTTGTGAAATATTTGGACTTACCCAATTGATCTAATGTGTCTGTAATATTAGGTAATGGGTAAGCGTCGCCAATAGTAATGTCATTTACTCGGTGGAAATCTACAACGACTCGCCATTTTTTGTTCCCATGCTCATCCGGCTTTTTGGGAACTAGAAGTAGGGGAGAATTCCACGGACTATTTGAAGGGCTTATTATCTACGAATCCAACATTTCATTTATTTGCCGAGTAATTTCTTTCCGGCTTGTTTCTGGAAGTCTGTACGGTTTAGTGTATATGTGAGGTTCATTTGGGACTGTTTCGATTTTGTGCTCGGTTGCATTTGTAAACGTTAGGAAATCCCCTTCTAAGTAGAAGAGATCGTTGAAATCCTTACAAATTTTCCGAATACTCTCGGCTTCTTCCAAATTACAGTGATCCAATTTACTCAGGGTGTGCAGTTTTTTTATTCTGCCCCTAATTGGATCTCTGTTGGAATCCGTAGAGATGCAATCGAAGTCGTTAAGGTCATGGCATTCTGGATTCATGTCATGAATTGCCAGTTCGACGTCCTGCTCATTCGTGTTGAGAACAAGGACTTTTGCCATTCCTTGTGATGGGTTGACTATGGTATTACGTATGAACAACCCTGGCTTTACCACTTTTTTAAAATATACTGATTCCGTAGTTGACAAAGTTCGAATTTGAATTATGGATTCAGAGCGTGCGGGAATTGTAATAACTTTATTATGTATATTATATATTCCGTTTTTTGTAGGATATTTGTGTTGGGGTACTTTTCAAGTATGGTATTTAAATCGCGTGAAGTACTGGGTATCTTGCTTTTTTTAGCACTTACATTGTTTGTTTCAGACTTCTTGTCATGGTTATCATATCTAAGATATGTATTTGAATAATCTGAGCGATATTGCTCTATGGGATAGGATGAATGACATTGCTTCACCTCTAAGGAAATGTAATTGTTTTTATAATTGATACAAGCGTTGTATCTGGACAAGAAGTCGTGGCCAATTAGGCCGTCATATGCCAAGGCTGAGTTTTCTCCTACTATTTGGAAGGGATGTTCTATTATAAATTCTTCGTTTGATATAATTGCCATTTTTGCCAATATTAATCCTTCTGTAGTTTTAGATTCCGTAAATAAAGTATTTCTCTTGCAGATTGCATCTTTATAGTAAGTGCTACCTGCTTTCAGTGTATTGAACTTGATGAGATTAATTTCTGCTCCTGTGTCTACGAGGAACTTTGTTTCTTTATTGGAGCACACATTGGTAGATAGAGAGATAGTAATGGAGTTGGGGTTGATAATAATTGGAATTTTCAGCGTTATGTGATCGTTTATTACTTCTGAAGTATACAATTTAAATTTGTATGGATGTCGGCTTTTGTTTGGATTTGCGAGGGGCTGCCGACTAATTCCTCTCGCCTTGATTTGTTCTCCGAGTGTGTTAAAAATATTCTCGGATATTGTATGTTATCTTTATTTGATCGTGGTTTATTTTGAGGTTGTATTGTTGAAGAAGGGGGATTTTTCCTATAATTAAAATTTGGAATCTGGTTGACGTTGATCTGCTTCTGAGGTGGTGCATTTGTATTGGGAAATATCTGTTCGATTCCTGAAGTTTTGGGGAACCGAATTTGTATTTTCCCTGTAGAAATTCCCATGGTTTGCTATCCTTACCCTACATACTTCTATGGTATGTCCTACTTTGTGACAATACCTGCATGTAGGAGTAGTGCTGTTGAAGGTGCTAGCCTGCTTAGGAGGATTGCCTTTGTTTAAATTAATTGAAAAATATTTATTTGGGGTTGGGTTTGTATGAATATTCTGTGGAAAATTTGGAGCTAAATGTCCCTGTGCTCTGCATTTATAGCAAAAGGGGTTCTGCACTTGTATTAATTGAGCAGTGCGAGAATTTTGTTTCGAGAAGTATTTGCTTCAAATCTGACCACCTGCTTGTATTATTGTACTTAAGTACATTGTAAGCATCCCCAAAGAGTTTACTTTTAATTATTGAAAACAAGGTTGTTGGGTCAGTATTCGGGTGGAGTCTATTAATATCATCACAACATGACACGAATTTGTGGAGGTCTTTTGGATCGCCGTTAAAATTAGGTATTAACGATTTAATTTGTGATAGGGAAATAGGTGAACTTTTAATTTCTGAGCTTTCATTGTGGAAGTGTGATGAGTTATTTCGGGTGTCATGTTGGTAATTAAGGAAGCGGGTATCTAGCTGTTCTTGGATTGCAATTATAGCTTCTTCGTATTCTACTTCTGTTTTATAGAAAACATCTTCGGAAAAATATTTGTTTTCTAAATCTTCTGACGTAGATTGTGTTTGGAATGTGTTGTTGAGCTCCTCGATTTCTGCCCAATGTTTTTTCAGAATATTTAGTTTTTGTTCTAAATATGTTCTGCTTGCTGTAGGTAGGATATCTGGGTTTAATGACTGTATCACTCGAGTAATTGATTTAATTTTGGCATTCAGACTTCTGAGAATGCTTTCATTTTGTGAACAATCTGATTCCTTATTAGCTTCTGTAACTTGTGTGTTGAATTGAATTCTCCACGAAGCTCTGGGTGATGGAATATGAAAGGGGTTTTCTGAGCTGTAACACTTTCTGAGATTGATTTCAATCTTTCGGAAAGTGTTGCTTTTGTCAACATGTACCAATCCTCAGTTTTGTCTGAGCACGATTCTTTGCAATAATCGTGGTCGGTCGTGAAGTCTTTATGCTGAACTATTTGTTCTTCTGTTTTTTCGAAGGCGCTCCATATTTCTTCGAGTTGTTGTAGTTTACCTTTCACAAACGTATTGGTACGCTTCACTTTACCGGCTTGATGATAGGCCCCTAGTATTAGCCTAATTTCCTTGTTTTTTCCTACTTGAGATGAGCAGAGCTCGTCGAAAGAAACGATTTCTTCAGTCATTGTGGCTTTGTGAAGTAACAGACAGAAATTTTGGTAGAGATGTGGTATGAGATTTTGTAATATTAAGGGAGTCTGTTTCGAGCTTCGATTTGGTTGATTTGTGGGAGACTATAGAAGGTGTGAGAAAATTGTATGTAAAAAAAACATCCGAGTAGAAAACTAACTAATCGTCAAATTTCCAAACAGTAATAAGTTGCGAATCGTTGTTATGTGTAATCAGTATGTTTTATTGGGGTATGTAAAATGTTGCAAACTGTAAGATGTATTAAAAGTAATTTGTTCGATTTGTTATTGGTATGGGATTTTATATTATTTTTATCGGATGGACAAGGGATGTTTTTAATAAAAATAAAATTTCCCAATTATGTCGCGAGAAGATGTTAAAGAAAGCAGAAGTGAGAAGAGAAGAGGGAAAAACAAATTTTTCGAAATTTCAGTTTCAAGAGGATGATTGCATTTTGTTTACTGTATTGTATTTCTATTCAAAGAAAATAAGAATAAAAATAAATTTCATGAAACTTTATTAAAAATCGGAGGGGGTAGTGGTAAACAGGTATTGTGTTATTTGTGAGTCGGAGAATTATAACAATAAAAAAAAATGCATCCACTATCCTTTTGAATAAGGATACACCTCTCTAATAATAAAATGCTATATGTATATGTATACGTTAAAAAATTTTGTTGTTGTATGATTTTGACTTTAATTGGGGAGTAAAATTAGATCAAAATATTGATTACAATTGAGAGCAGACAAGGCGCGTTAAATAACAAATGACAAATTAGTAGCACAAAAAAATTCCATCATAATGGATATATTTTGGTATGATTTAATTGGTTGCTCTTCCAATCAATCTCTTTCTCCTGGCCGATAGGCTCACGAAGTCCTACCGTAGGGTATCGAATATTGATTTTTGTCGAAGTCCTCTGTCCAGCAAGCTCACGAAGTCTTGCCGCAGAGGTCGCTTCTAGGAACAGCAGATTTTAATTTTTATGCGTTAAATTTGGTGCTACTCTTTTTTTTTTTTATTAGCCTTGGTTTTCAAGGGATGTGAGAAATAGTTTTTTTTTTTGTTTTTCATTTGTTCGTATATCTACACATATATATATGAAAAAATGTAAATATTCGGGAAAATGTAATTAAGTATATAATCAGGAAATGTAAAAAAAATAATAATCGGGAATTGTATTTTTAAGAGACGGAATTTGGAACTAACTTCTGTAAATACATCCGTTTCGTGCGAAATTGAGGAGGAATCATTATTTTCTAAAAATGACTTGTTACACATGAATATTACAACCATTTAAAGTTTTTTAAATTTGTTACTAAAAATTTTTCGCCATCATTTAATGAAATGCATACACACACCAACCAAAATAATTTCGAAAGCACTTTGCTCTTTGATTTTGTATATGTTTTGTAAAAATATTCTATTATTATTAAATTGTACAAATATATTCTCCTTAAACGCTATGCATTTCTTCATTTCATCTTTCATTTGTATAATTCATATTGTGCCTCTTATGTGGAAAAACACGAAAAGTGAGAAAGAAAAACATTTTCACGTTACCTTTACTTAATCCACAGATATTGCTCCAGTTTTTTTTTGTTTTTTTTTTAAATATTTATTGCTGTTTTTATTGATGGTGCTTCTCCGAGCGTCCAGGCTGATGATTCCTTTATTTTTTATTTATTAAAAGTAGTGAGATTTATGACACCCTGGTTGACGAATTGTTGTGGCCTTTCTTCCTTCCTTCCTTCCTTCCTTCATAAGAAACGTCTAAACTGAGGCAGGGATGAGGCCTCGCAACTTTCCCACGTTGGAGCACTATGGCACTCTAAACGATTATTTCCTCTAAGTACCTTGTATTAAGGGTACCCGGGCTTTTTTTTTGTTATTTCTTTATTTTTTTTTTTTAGTTTTATTGATTATTATTTTTGCTATTTTTTGTCGTTCTATATTAATTTTGATTTACTTTTTTTATTTTACTAATTGTTGTTATGTATTGCTTGGTTTTTGTTATACACTAATTCTTTTCACTTTTGTTTTATATTGTTGGACACTGGTTTACCACTGTCACCAAAATGTTATTGCGTTCTTTTGTTATTTTTTTATTTTAATTAAATTACCAAAAAAAATTTTTTTATAGGCGTTTATTGTTATTCTTTATTTGCACTGGTTTTGTTTTTGGGTCCGCTGCCACCAAAATGTTATGTAGCCGATCTCTCGTGCTTCCGGGCATTCTCAGGAAGAATCGATCGGAGAGGAAATTTAGGGCACACACAAAAAAATTTTAAAGCAAATATTTCACTACTATATTCTTTATTGAACTCAAAAATATTAAAACTTATAAATCGCGAGGCGATTTGAAAAACATTACAATTTATGAGACTTATTAAATTTACAAAACTTATCACTTGAAAAATATTTGAAAATACTTATCACTTGAAAAAGATTTGAATTGAAAAATATTTGACCTTCGCGAGGCGATTCAGATTAGTAAAAAATATTAGAATTTATGAGACTCATTAAATTTGCAAAACTTATCACTGAAAAATATTTGAATTTACCGGGGCCGTTTAGAGAATTACAATTTTTGGATTCTACTCCTCGACGGATTAAAGGACGACTCCTCGAGGTTTGGGCTTGCTGCCCCCAGGTACCCGTGATCGCTTCAAAAGCTCTTTTTTCATTTTTATTGTTTTCTCAGGACGTTGAAAAAACGTACGTGAGAAAATGCAAAAGTTTTTTGATGCGAGCTATATGCATCAATGCAAAACTGTAATCCGATATGCACTTGTGCGCCCGTCTTGAAATATTAATTTTAAGAGGGCGCGAATAATTTTAATAATTGTATGTATGTATATACATACAATTAGATTGGATTAAGGAGGTAATGTATGTATGTATGTACATAGTACATACGGAAAAAGAAAGTAAGAAGACACTGTATGTAGGGAAGTGTGCATACCGTGTGAGTGGAATGTGTGTCTGATAACAAAATGCAATTTATGCTAAATTGCATTTTGTTATAATATGGGAATGCATTTCTAAATGCATTTTAAATTTTGATAGAGTTTTTAATGAAATTTAAATTGAAATTAATTTTCAGGGTCAACTTTGTAATGCATCGATATATTGCTTAGGGCAATATATTGGTGCGTGGACCTTATGGTTGTGATTCGGGGCATTGGGCACCTGAGTCACAACAGCGCGAGGAGTATAGGTGTAAGCGTTTCTCTGGTAAGCTTCCCGGAGATGGTCTTTCACTCGCTCATGTACCAGTGGAATTCTGTAGTTACTTGGTAATACTTCGAAGTTACCTTCTGCCAAGCCATCAATTTGGCGGAGAAGATTGTATGTACCTCCATGTAAGATCATGTGATATCCGTAAAGTAAGAAAGAAAATTTGGTCGACTGATGCGTCGCATTACGCAAAGCGCAAGCCACATCACTTAGGTGGGAATCCCAGTTGGTATGTTCCTCTTGCACATACGACCTAATTGCTGCCACGATGGAGCGATTAACTCTCTCTGCAGCATTGGACTGTGGCGAATATCCTGCAGTCTTTGTGTGGCGACTGCCGAAACGTTCTATCATGCGAGCAAAATCTGTTGAAATAAATTGTGGCCCATTATCAGTGTGTATAATCTCGGTTACCCCGTAACAGTGAAATATATTTTCCTCCAGATATTCTATGAGTTGTTTTGTTTTAGCTTGGGGAAAAGCCTTTAGTAGTACAAATTTGGAAAACTGGTCTACAACGACTAGGATGGTGGTATTCCCGCGTTTAATTCTTGGAAGGGGTCCAATATAGTCAATATGCAATCTCTGCCATGGGCTTTCTACCTCAATCTGGTTTCCCATTTTGGGCCTTAGCCTGCAATTTGGAGCTTTGGTTTATATGCAGACATCGCATTGTAAGATATATGCGCGGACTTGTTGGCGCATGCCTGCCCAGAAATAATATTCTCGCAGTCTGTCGAGGGTTTTATGGATTCGGCCATGAACTCTCGTGTTCCCTTCTAATTAAATCTTTGGTCAGCTCTTGAGGAATCCAGAGTTTCCAACTGGGGATATCGGATAAATCGTTATCACCATCGCCTCAACACGAATGAAAATGTTCAGTTCAGTGACTTGTAGGTTAGGGTACTGAGCTGGTGCAGCAGAGATTTTGTCTTTCCAACCTACGTAAGCAGGGTCAGAGAAGTGTGCTGATTTTAGGTCTACCAGGTAATCTAGCTTGCTAAGGTCAGAGATAGTCGCCTCTACTGAATCAAGATACATTCGAGGTAACGCATCCGGCACTACATTTGGACTTCCTTTTACGTGCTCGATCTCGAAGTCGAACGACTGTAGTTTTAAGCTCCATCGTGCAAGTCGCCCCGTGAGTTCCTTTTGAGTCATTAGCCATTTCAATCTCTGGTGGTCGGTGATGATTGTAAAGTGGAAGCCTTCGATGTATGCTCTAAACTTCTTTACGCTCAGTATCGCAGCGAAGCATTCTAGTTCAGCGATACTATAATTTCTCTGGGCTGGATTCAACTTTTGGGACATAAATGCAATTGGCCTTTCCGACTTTTGAAATAAGACACTGCCTACTCCCATAGTGCTGGCATCACATCTTATATAGAAGGGCTTCGTATAATCTGGATTAGCTAGCAGTGGAGCCGAACATAAGTGTTCTTTTAGTTGTTTAAAGGCTTCTTGAGCCTCCAGAGTCCACTGAAACTTCGCACCCGTCTTCAGAAGCTCTGTGATAGGAGCAGCGATGCTCGAAAAGTTTGGGATAAATCTCCTGTACCATCCAGCCATGCCAAGTAGTCTGCGTGTTTGCCGGACTGTTGATGGGCTGGGAAAATTTACAATTGCAGACACCTTTTCAGTCGACTCTCAGACCTCCTTCACCAACCACATAGCCAAGGTATTTAATTTCTCGAAGCAAAAACTTGCTCTTCTCAACGTTTATGGTCAGTCCTGCCTGACGAAGCAGGGAAGCGACTTCCCTCAGTAGGTTCAGATGTTCATCGAACGTAGTGGAAGTAATGAGTAAGTCATCTAAGTAGATGAATACTCGATCGTTGTATTGATGAGGCACTACCCGGTCCATAAGACGACACATAGTTTGTGGGGCATTGCACAGACCAAACGGCATGACCTTTTGATATAAGGGCCTTCCAGGAACTGTGAATGTAGTCTTATCACGAGCGGACTCTGCGAATGGTATCTGCCAGAATGCGTCTTTCAGATCTAAGCTTGAGATATATCTGGTTTCCCAGAGGCGACCTAAGAGTCCATCTATCAATGGCAGTGGATAAGCATCTTTCTTGGTAACAGAATTTATCTTGCGAGAATTTAAGCATAGTCGCACCTTCTCATTAGATTTTTTCACGAGAACCACTGGAGAGCTCCAGGAGCTCTGACTCTCTTCGATAACGTCCATGGCTAACATTCGGTCCAGTTCCTCATATAACAGCTTTTGAACCACCGGGTATACCGGATAGTGACGTTGCTTTATTGGTGGAGTATCTCCTACGTCGATGCTGTGTTCCAACAGCTTAGTACGGCCGAGGCCATGCTTCGAAAAGGAAGGAAATTGATGTTTGTGATCTTCCAGTTGGGCATTTTGCTCTGGTGTGAGGGTGTGTTGCGTATGATGGATCTTCGTGGTTTTATCAATATCCAGGGAGTCAATTACAGAAGGAGTAATGCCAAAAGCATCCCAAAAATCAATTCCTAAGTAAAGTTCTTGTTGTAAGCTGGGCACTAAGTGAAAATGGATGGTTTCTGTTTTCTCAGCATAACGGACGGGCAACTTTATGCGACCAATGATAGAATTCCGTGAGCCATCCGCTGTGCGAACATAAGAATGACTCTGGTTGTAACAAAGATTATTCTTACGCAGAAATTCTAGAGAGTGTTTTCCCAATAGGCTCACAGAAGCTCCACTGTCAAGCAGACCAACTATATTTTCTTCAGCTATTTTTACTGTGACGTATGGACGATGGTCCTCTCCATCACGCTGAATAGCGGCGGATACTGCTTTACGAAGCAGCTTTTTGGATTTCCAGTACTTCCGAGATCTAAGCTGACGCCGCCGACCTTGACTCGAAGCGATATCTCGAGAGCGAAGGGATTTCTCAGAAGTTGTTTTGCATGTGTCTATGTAAGATTGGAGAGTTTGGGTTGATTGGGTTGATGCTAAGTGGGAAAGGGATGAAGTGGGTAGCAATGTCGATAAAGCATACCTATCGCCTAACGATGAGTTGCAGGCTCGGTATTGGTGGCTGCTTCTACTCTCCTGGCACTGTGGTAACTGGTTATGTGGCCCGAACGCATGACCCCAGCTCGTTATGCGTTCGGGGTCTTGTTAACCGCGAGGCCTAAACAGGTCCCACAGTTTGGCTTCAGCACGCCAGAACGTCCGCAACCGTAACAGAATATCCCAAGATGACCCTTTGAACCGTCTTGATATCTGTGGCCCAAGTCTCGGCAGTTCCAACATATATCAAAAGAAAGCGCGGTTAGCAGTGTTTCTCCTTAGTACTGGCGTAAGAGCTGCTACTTGTGGGTCAATGTCATTATCAACGTAGTCTGACAAGGGTATTAACTCCTCTAGCTTTTCGATCTGCGCTTTATTTCGGAAAGTGCGAGCCATAGTCAGCTGACGAGGGTCGTGCCCAGATCTAGCCCACAATTTTTCTAGCCTCTGGCAGATAATTCTCACCTCTTCCGTTGATCTGAATATTGTCGTGATAGTGGCACTCTGCAGAGCCGGGTCCATATTTTCGAGGACAATTTCGAGTAGCTCTCTGTCAGGAAATGGTCTTCGAAGCCGACCGTTAAGCCGTTCTACGTCCAGCAGGAAATTATTGAACGTTTCTTTCGGGCCTTGTCTTCTTGTTTCAATGGCCCTTCGCGTTTCTCTTTCTGAGACATAGCTCCCGAGTCGCTCGAGTAGGGCTGTCTTCATACCCTGGCAACTCGTATCGGGATACTTCTGCTTGTAAACCCAGAACCAGCTTTCAGCCGTACCTGAGAGGAAATTAGACAAAATGCCAATTAAATGATCCAGCGGATAGTTCTCTTCCTTGGAAAGCATTTCTAGTCGGAAGACAAATTCGGTGACGGCAAGTCCATCTGGGGACCCGTTAAAAGATAACTTCCATTTTGGTAGTCTTGGCTGCCAATGAGGAGAGCTTGAAGTTTCTGGGCGGCCACTGAAAATGGGCATTTGGTTGATTCCCGCTAGGGTTGCTACCGCGATTTTGTTCAGTAGGGAAAGAAGTTGTTGATAAGGGTTCACTCTGATTGCCCATGCGAGGCGTCAGGGTTGTATAATTTAATGGATTCGTGGTTGTGCTAAAAAACTGATTAGGAGACCTTCCTAGATCCCCAGCTGTATTCCCAATTATAGACAGCGATGGAAGTGTCACACTTTTAGGAAACTGAATACGTCGACGTACTGCACCTGTTCCAACATTCGCGGCCTCAGCTCCTTCAACATTTGTATCAAAGCTAGGTGGTGCCAGAGTGCAAGTTGCACCTGCAGGGGCTTGAGGCTGTTGGTTCTCAGCGGCATCCCTATGAGGAGGAATCTTAATTTTCATGAATTCCTTAATAAGCTCGGATAGAGCCGATACTTGTTCAGTGGCCTCTTGGGAATGATCTGTTGATGAGTTAGCTAAGCGTATAGCACGCCCACTTAGGTGACTCAATCGACATCTCAGGCATTGATAGTCGTCATAAGTTTCGACTTTGTTCTCTTTAATTAGCCGAGTTAGCAAGTCGAGCTTTGCTTTACAAATCTCAAGCTCACTTCCCGCCTCGGAAGGATCATGCATAACCGTTGGTGCTCGACCAGGAAGCGATGCCTCTAAATCCAATAATTCTATAAGTTTGGTAGAGGCTTCGGGATCAGTTATAGCCCCTGACCTTATACTCAACATTGCGTTCGTCTTCTAATAGGAAATTGGGATCCATTATTAGTAAATGCGAAAGGTAAACGAGTTACGGATATAAATATATATTAGAATATGAGCTGAATAAACATATTTAGGCTATCAGGGAATGCAATTGACGATAATAAAAAAAAGTATATATACTAAAAAAAAAACCAAAGGAAGTAAGATGAAACAACAATGCATTCGTTGTTGTCGACTGTATAAAGATTGTCTTATCTTGTTAACATACAGCTATAAGGGGACTATAACTGGACCGAATAACCAATAAAGACCAAAGATATACACGTAGCAAAGAACAAGGAGAATATAA
Source organism: Dioctria linearis (assembly GCA_963930735.1). Lineage (NCBI taxonomy): Eukaryota > Metazoa > Arthropoda > Insecta > Diptera > Asilidae > Dioctria > Dioctria linearis. The sequence continues at coordinate 110,305,020 of OZ005741.1, forward strand.
AGTAGATATATATATAATATAGAATATATAAAATACTGTAGCGAAAATCACAACTAATTGCAACAAATCATTTAAAAAAAAAAAAAAATACATTTATTTAAAAAACAAATTCCTCCTCTTTACTTTATGCTTAATACCTAGTAAAGGCAAAATGAAGGGTGGCAAAAGTTAGATATCCTGTATGTCCTGACATTGTTTGAGGAGCTGATGCTGTCAAGAATTTTTTTTTGTTTCCTTAGGTTTGCTCTCTTTTTGATGTTCTTTTTCAGGTAATTAATCTATTTCAGGTTTCTTCAACTTTACAAATTCTAAACCGATAACAGGAACAGTCTTGGTTTTTACTATATCTTCCATTTGTAGAATTTCCATTGATTGTATCTCTGTGAAGCCATGCTCTGATAAAGTTTCACAACATCTTTGTGATTGTTCTATACAAGGTGAAAATGAGCAAAAACGTCCTCCTGATTTCTTTAGAGCTTTAAGTGCATAAGGTACTGCTAAATGTGGGACAGGAAGATCAAAAAAAGACGGAATCTACCTTTCCATTGAGTTCCTCTGTAAAACCGTATTGGCATACATCTCTATGATAACTTGTAACAAAATCACTAATTCCATGCGATTTGAGTGCTTTCAGTCCTGTTTTCTGAAAAGAAAACCAAAAATACCACAAAGAAACATTCTTAATATACAAATCATAAATTAATCTTACCTAATCCATCCCACGAAGCGAAGCAGATAAAAACAATTGCTACTGTAAGCTAGATGTCAACAAGCTACACATCACGAGACAGAGATGCAAGGAATTCTCATTACAAACCACGTTCCGCCATGCGCCCTGAATGCGACACAAAATTGTCGACGCCAAGTTGCGGCGTTGATTGCCACAGACGTAATACAATGATTGCGACATTGTCGTCGTCATTTCTAGATAAATGAGCTGAGTTTTGTTTTCTTTGGGATGTCTACAGGGAAATTTTTACATCTTTTTAAGAATAAGTATAAGTTGTATTTAAAGCTTATATGCATTTATGCCAGATTTAAAAGGACGGTGCTCGAAATTGAAGCTACTTTTTGACGACAACATTTTTTCTGGCACAGCATTTGCTATGTTCTAATGTCGTAACATGTATTCGAAAATTATTTTTGGCGTCGACAGGTGCGTGTCGCACTCGTTTGTATTTCAGCCTTTAAGTGCAGCTAGCTGACAAGAAATCACTGTGCAGCGGAATATTGCGATGGTACATCTAAGAGCAAGTCCAGCAACTCGTGCGTGCTGCTTCCAGCTACGTCTAAGCCAGTGGAAGGTACGGTTTTTAGGAAGGTATAAATTATTTACGGTAAGTAAAATTTCTAATTCAACAAAGGCGAAAGTTTCTTATTTTATTGTTCATTTCGACCATATTGAATTAGAAATAAATTGAATTTACGCAAAATATTTTTTTTAGATAATAAGTTGAAAGCAGCCTGTGGCAGCAATAACTAAAATGGTAACACTCATGACAAATGATGAGGTGTAGTTGCTATGCCAAGTTATTGTTGCTATGCCAGTTGTTGCTATGCCAATATTGTTGCCATGCGCCTTTGACTACCGTTCTTTGGTGTCCAAACTCTGGCTATATAAACAGCAGTCTGACTTGGCTCGATCTGTTTTTCAGTTTGGCAGTGCAGTGATCAAGTGGTTATCGATTCCTAGTGTTATTTCCCAGTGTTCTAATTTTTACTAACAAATCAAATACTTTATTTAGTTGACGATTAAAATAATTATTCTTCTTCTGGGTCTCGACTGGATTAAGAGTATTGTTTTGATAAGCAACTAAAATAAAGATTCTTATTGTGGGTAGCGACTGCAATAAGAATTTTATACTAATCAAACAAGTGCTTTATTTTGGTTAGAGGGTTGAAAATTGAGATTTTTATTCTGGGTACCGACTGGATTAAAGATCTTATTTTTGACAGCGACTAAGATAAAGATTCTTATTGTGGGTATCGACTGCAATAAGAATAAATTACTAACTCAAAACACTTTATCGCGGGTCTCGACTGTGATAAAGATTCTTATTGTGGGTATCGACTGCAATAAGAATAAATTACTAACTCAAAACACTTTATCGCGGGTCTCGACAGTGATAAAGATTCTCTCTGTGGGGCGACTGCACTAAGAATAAATTACTAACTCAAAACACTTTATCGCGGGTCTCGACAGTGATAAAGATTCTTTCTGTGGGGCGACTGCAGTAAGAATAAATTACTAACTCAAAACCCTTTATCGCGGGTCTCGACTGTGATAAAGATTCTTTCTGTGGGTAGCGACTGCAGTAAGAATAAATTACTAACACCAAACTCTTTATTGCGGGTCTCGACTGTAATAAAGATTCTTATTGTGGGTATCGACTGCAATAGGAATAAATTACTAACTCAAAACACTTTATCGCGGGTCTCGACTGTGATAAAGATTCTTTCTGTGGGTAGCGACTGCAGTAAGAATAAATTACTAACACCAAACACTTTATCGCGGGTCTCGACTGTGATAAAGATTCTTTCTGTGGGTACCGACTGCAGTCAGAATTACTAACCTCATTTTATTCTGGGTCTCGACTGGAATAAAGAAAATATCCCAATCCTAAAAACCTTAATAGAGAACCAAGTGAATCAGCTGCCAAACCACTGATCAGGTGAGTAACAAGTCAGATACAGAAAAAATAAATTTTCTCTTAAAATATTCAGATACAGTAAGAATAAATAAATTTTCGTTTAACTAAAATAATCTTATTGCTTAGATAACATAAATTATATATTGCCGTAACCTTTTTTTTCAATTGCTAAGATTTCGGAGAGATTCTTAAAGGAGTTTTAAATATTAGAACAAAACTGCTCCCTCGTTTACCGCTCGGCCGGAGCCAATTTTTATCCAATAGATAATAAACGTTACAATTGGTGCCAAGTGTGGGGTATTAGAAAAATATTTCCTCAAATATTTTGTCCCACTCAAATACTCGTTTCAGTGTTTAAAATTTCTGAATGAATTCCCGAAGTCTCGCGATTTTAACTAAGCTACTATTTTCGATTTTAAGTTATTTTTGTTAAAAAACGAATTGAAAACTCTTCGTAACGATTGAAATTCCTTACGCCTCTGGGGGATCAATCTTTTTCAAGAATTTAATTAACGCTACACTGTTACGGCATTTACGTATAATTGCGGCTTTTTGTGATCTCTTTTGGTATAATTGAGTTGCTCAAAATGGATTCCGAACAGCTGAAGGAGCTGAAGGAGCTTTGGTGAAAGAGCTTGCTAACGAAATCAAGGTCGAATTACAACAAGAACAAGCGGCGTCCGTTACAGCCATAGAGTCAGGAATCACTGATCAAGTGACTAAACTATCGAAGAAAATGGACGAGTTGGATAAGACTTTAAGTGGGACGGGATTTGTTAACCGAGTTTTTGAAGACTTTTATTCTCTGGCAAATACGTCTTCCCCTACAACTACTACTACGTCGACTACAACTTTTGTAACTACAACTTCGGTAGCATCACCTATCTCTTCGAGCGCAGCAATACTTCATTCAATTACACCTGCAGTGTCGATTAGTAGCTCGCTACCCAATTTTTCTGTGTCTTCTCAGGGACACCTGCCGTCGACCTATAGAAACCAAACATTTAATTATCCTGTTCAACCTACTTCAAGCTGGAGCCACTGGCCGATTAATGGCCATTCTCCATTGAACCCTGCACGAAGTCAGCCTGCTGTGCAATCTGTTGAACAAGCTCCTTTACCAAGAGACTCCGTCGAAAGGCTTTATTCCCTACAACAGCCTAATTCTAATTTGGCGCAGCAGTCTAACACCATTTTTGCTCAGCACCCTAATTCTAACCTTGCTCAGCAATCTAATGCCATGTTTGACCAACAGTTTAACTCAAATTTTACTCAGCGATCTAGTTCGAATTTTTTGCAACAGCCTAATCCTAACTTAGGCGGGCAGCCTAACTTCGGCGGGCAGCCTAACTTCAGCGGGCAGCCTAACTTCAACTTCATGCCACCTCCTTCTTCGAATTTTAAACGACAGCCTGCAATCTTAATCCTTTTGACGGGACAGTATCCTGGTCGGATTATAGAATACAATTCGAGATTGTAGCACGAAATAACAACTGGTCAGAGCAAGAGAAAGCTGACGCAATGGCGACACAACTGCGAGGTAATGCTCTATCAGTACTAAGCGTTTTCCCTCCAGGTCATCGCATCCAATACGGAGAGCTAAACAGCGCTTTGGAGTCGACTCCTACTCGAGCCAAGTGCAGTTCTGCGGAAGATCGCAAGGTGCGAGGGAAAGTTTTGCAAATTTTGCACTGGAGTTACAGCGACTTGCTACGACTGCATTTCCATCCTGCCCAACAGATGTCGTTGACAGAATGGCAGCGTTACGATTTTTGGAAGGAATTCGGAACGACGAGTTGAGGACTTTGGTCAGAGTTCGGGGACCAAAATCACTGCATGAAGCAGTGAACGCAGCACAAGAACTAGCCACAGGGATTAATGTGGGAAGGAATGTCAGAGTTCATGCCGCGCAAGCCTCAACTAACAAACGCAATTATGGAAGGCGTAGAAAACAGACGAGAAACGTGACAACAGATAGAGAGCAAGAAGTTCGTGGCTCTCTCGGTGAACATACGACTAAGGCACTTACGAGCCACCCAGGCTTTATGATTCATTTACTCCAGCTTCGCATGTGGAGATACCATCTTCTGTTTCAACATCGACCCTCAGGGGCACCAGTCGATGAAAATTACTTCTGCCCCAGTTCACCGGAACAACGTTGACGACTCTGCGGAATTCCTGGCTATAACCCCATCATCTCAAACCATTTTCGAAATTCTAGACGATGAGCTTTCTAGTGACAAGTATTTGAAACTTATGGAGGACCGAGTTGAAGTGACTATCCAAGCATTAGGTTCATCTGGAAATAGCCTCACAATACGAGGACTACTAAACGAAAAGCCATGCAATTTTATCCTAGACACTGGAGCCACGGTCTCTATTGTTAATCCCACTTTTCTAAGCCGACACTGACAAAGCTTGAGAAATCGCATGTCGTGATTAGAAGCGTGACGGGAAACAGTATAGATGTCTTAGGTAGATTGAAGGTCGGGCTTCACTTAGGTAGTTATCGTACCTTTCACACAATGTTAGTCGCTTATATTGAACCCCTCTGCATACTAGGCGTGGATTTTCTAGACCGTAACCACTGCAGGCTAGACTTCGAAAAGAATGTCCTTCAAATAGGAAAAGGAACTATAAGTCTTCATAAACCCGAGTATCCCGAGATAAAAATAAATCTTGCAGAAAGCATATTGCTGGCGGCTCATAGTGAAACCATCATCCCGGTAAACCGAAAGCAAATCGTGGAAGATGGAGCGATTTTACTATTGGACCCTAATCCAAATTTGCCATACGGAATACACGCTGCACGCGTCTTAGTAGAGTCAAAGACACGAAATATCCCAATTCGATTTATTATCCTATCGGCTTCCGATGTTTTTATTCCTCGCGATAGCTTCATCGGATATCTGGAGCCGGTCGTTATTGCAAACGCAGTCGCTTCTACGAGCGATGCAGAGCTAGACCCTCTTGGTGTTATTCTCAACGGAGTGCTCGAGGGACTGTCTAGCGAAGACAAGCAACAGCTGACCTCCCTTCTAGAGGAATTTCGCGATATTTTTTCCACTGACCCCAGCGAAGTGGGCCGAACAGCAATCACGAAACATCACATTGATGTTGGAGACGCGAAGCCTTTCAGAATTCCACCTCGAAGAGTTCCATTGGCAAAAAGGGCCGAGGTCGAAGAATTGGTACAGGAAATGGAGAGCAATAACATTATCAGGCCTTCCAACAGTCTCTGGGCGTCCCCTGTAGTTCTTGTTAAGAAGAAAGACGGAAGTACTAGATTTTGCGTGGATTATAGGCGGCTTAACGATATCACCAAGAAAGATTCTTATCCTCTCCCCAGGATGGATGATACGCTCGTTTCTTTCTCCGGATCTACTTGGTTTTCTACCCTAGACCTCCAAAGTGGCTATTGGCAAGTCGAAATGAGTTCCCAGGAGGTCGAGTGGGAAGGTCCTGGCACGGTATTATCTAAACTAAACGATGTCCTCTATAAAGTTGAGTTCCCAGGAGGTCGAGTGAAAAAGGTCCTCCACATAGACAGGCTAGCTTAATTTTGTAGCGAAGAGACTCGAGCTAATAACACCTTTAGCGTTGGGGTCGACTCGACCATAGACAACACAAATCCTATTAGCTGTATCGCCCCGTGGGTTAAATACTCCAAACCAGCCGTACCGAATTTCCTAATAAAATGTGGTTTCAAGATAGGGAAAGGGTTGGGTAAAAACTTGCAGGCTAAAGTCGAACCCATTACAGTTAGGTCTTGCACGTCGCGGGCCGGTTTCGGTGCAAAGGCCGAAATATAAAACCCACCTCCCACTAACCCATAATCCATTCCCCCTTTCCCATTAACAATCTAACCTACCATCCACTTCCGACTAACACACTAATCAACAGCCTTATCCCAAACACCCACACATCGATTACGTGCCATACACCAGCAGCGCAGGAATTGCTCCACCAAATCGTGAATTGGGTCATTGAGAAAGGCTACAACTCAGCTGTTTACGAGTGAAGACATGAGACTTCCTGGCCCAAAAGTTGCAATCGTTGCGAATAAAAGACTCACTCTACAGAAATTTCCATTGCTCAAAGTCGGAGATAAGCTGTCAGTAAAAACCCCAAAGATCCCTGTTGTAGAACCCTCGTTATCATATACAATTAATTTCTTTCATTTTTCTTAATCAAAATACCTAAAGTAATTTTCTTTTCCTTTTTCTTCTTTCTACAAAAATATCATCTCAAAAATTTCATCTGCAAAATTTCAATTTATTCCCCAAACCACAAAATTCCATTCTCAACGTCATATAAAAAAAAAAAACCGTTAAAATTGGTAACTAAATTTTTATCTCGGCGAGAAAATTTTAAAACCATCTATACACCGACCGAAATTCCAATCATCGCACGCGCCTATGTATGTATGTACATACCTCATCTAAGTGCATTCCATTACATTCTTACTGCACGTAGCCACAAGGGACCGTTAAATTGAAAATAAATTTTCGTCTCTGCAAATTTTGTTTCGATTGAAACACATGTATAACCGTTACCTCGATCGCCAGATTTCATGCCAGCCGGATAATGAATAGCTAAGAGGACCCGTTAGGGCTCTTTAAATAGCGAGCTCATGGCTTTACCAGCCACAGTCGAATTTGAACTTTTAAAAAAAAAAATACGGAATCGTCCAACGATATCACCAGAGAGACCACCAACTCGCCGCCAATACCAGGCAAGACCGTTGAGCGCGAAGCAAAGAAAATGTGGAGCCTGAAGAAACCGCTCAATCAGCTAAAACCGGCAAACCAGATAAAAGGGCTTAGCAGACGGCTTAGCTACCTGCAGTTGGAGGAATTAAAGGCGATTGAGGTACATGAGGCACCCCCAGAACCATCAAACGGGCAGCAATCTGAGGCAGCGCCAGGACCATCTTACCAATGCAAAATCCGCATACAGGGACCATAGAGACATTGGTCATTTTGATGAAGGCCTTGCGGAAGTCAAAAAGACGGATAACGGAAATTTATAAATCAAGACGGCACATACCATAATATCCGTTTACTTAAAAGATGGGAACATCAAAAATTTTAAAATAAAAAAAAAGAAAAAAAATCACAAAAGGAATTAGTTATTTATTACATTTCACTCCATAATTCGCTTTCCCGAATCAGCAGTGGGGCGTCACAAACTTTGTTTCAGAGATTGTTCCTTGGTTTTTATAAGGACTCGGTCGGAACTTCGAGTCTGAAGAAGGGGGCAATGTAGCGAAAATCACAACTAATTGCAACAAATCATTTAAAAAAAAAAAAACATTTATTTAAAAAACAAATTCGTCCTTTTTACTTTATGCTTAATACCTAGTAAAGGCAAAATGAAGGGTGGCAAAAGTTAGATATCCTGTATGTCCTGACATTGTTTGAGGAGCTGATGCTGTCAAGAATTTTTTTTTGTTTCCTTATGTTTGCTCTCTTTTTGATGTTCTTTTTCAGGTAATTAATCTATTTCAGATTTCTTCAACTTTACAAATTCTAAATCGATAACAGGAACAGTCTTGGTTTTTACTATATCTTCCATTTGTAGAATTTCCATTGATTGTATCTCTGTGAAGCCATGCTCTGATAAAGTTTCACAACATCTTTGTGATTGTTCTATACAAGGTGAATATGAGCAAAAACGTCCTCCTGATTTCTTTAGAGCTTTAAGTGCATAAGGTACTGCTAAATGTGGGGCAGGAAGATCAAAAAAAGACGGCATCTACCTTTCCATTGAGTTCCTCTGTAAGACCGTATTGGCATACATCTCTATGATAACTTGTAACAAAATCACTAATTCCATGCGATTTAAGTGCTTTCAGTCCTGTTTTCTGAAAAGAAAACCAAAAATACCACAAAGAAACATTCTTAATATACAAATCATAAATTAATCTTACCTAATCCATCCCACGAAGCGAAGCAGATAAAAACAATTGCTACTGTAAGCTAGATGTCAACAAGCTACGCATCACGAGACAGAGATGCAAGGAATTCTCATTACAAACCACGTTCCGCCATGCGCCCTGAATGCGACACAAAATTGTCGACGCCAAGTTGCGGCGTTGATTGCCACAGACGTAATACAATGATTGCGACATTGTCGTCGTCATTTCTAGATAAATGAGCTGAGTTTTGTTTTCTTTGGGATGTCTACAGGGAAATTTTTACATCTTTTTAAGAATAAGTATAAGTTGTATTTAAAGCTTATATGCATTTATGCCAGATTTAAAAGGACGGTGCTCGAAATTGAAGCTACTTTTTGACGACAACATTTTTTCTGGCACAGCATTTGCTATGTTCTAATGTCGTAACATGTATTCGAAAATTATTTTTGGCGTCGACAGGTGCGTGTCGCACTCGTTTGTATTTCAGCCTTTAAGTGCAGCTAGCTGACAAGAAATCATTGTGCAGCGGAATATTGCGATGGTACATCTAAGAGCAAGTCCAGCAACTCGTGCGTGCTGCTTCCAGCTACGTCTAAGCCAGTGGAAGGTACGGTTTTTAAGAAGGTATAAATTATTTACGGTAAGTAAAATTTCTAATTCAACAAAAGGCGAAAGTTTCTTATTTTATTGTTCATTTCGACCATATTGAATTAGAAATAAATTGAATTTACGCAAAATATTTTTTTTAGATTATAAGTTGAAAGCAGCCTGTGGCAGCAATAACTAAAATGGTAACACTCATGACAAATGATGAGGTGCAGTTGCTATGCCGAGTTATTGTTGCTATGCCAGTTGTTGCTATGCCAATATTGTTGCCATGCGCCTTTGACTACCGTTCTTTGGTGTCCAAACTCTGGCTATATAAACAGCAGTCTGACTTGGCTCGATCTGTTTTTCAGTTTGGCAGTGCAGTGATCAAGTGGTTATCGATTCCTAGTGTTATTTCCCAGTGTTCTAATTTTTACTAACAAATCAAATACTTTATTTAGTTGACGATTAAAATAATTATTCTTCTTCTGGGTCTCGACTGGATTAAGAGTATTGTTTTGATAAGCAACTAAAATAAAGATTCTTATTGTGGGTAGCGACTGCAATAAGAATTTTATACTAATCAAACAAGTGCTTTATTTTGGTTAGAGGGTTGAAAATTGAGATTTTTATTCTGGGTACCGACTGGATTAAAGATCTTATTTTTGACAGCGACTAAGATAAAGATTCTTATTGTGGGTATCGACTGCAATAAGAATAAATTACTAACTCAAAACACTTTATCGCGGGTCTCGACTGTGATAAAGATTCTTATTGTGGGTATCGACTGCAATAAGAATAAATTACTAACTCAAAACACTTTATCGCGGGTCTCGACAGTGATAAAGATTCTCTCTGTGGGGCGACTGCACTAAGAATAAATTACTAACACCAAACTCTTTATTGCGGGTCTCGACTGTAATAAAGATTCTTATTATGGGTATCGACTGCAATAGGAATAAATTACTAACTCAAAACACTTTATCGCGGGTCTCGACTGTGATAAAGATTCTTATTGTGGGTATCGACTGCAATAGGAATAAATTACTAACTCAAGACACTTTATCGCGGGTCTCGACTGTGATAAAGATTCTTTCTGTGGGTAGCGACTGCAGTAAGAATAAATTACTAACACCAAACACTTTATCGCGGGTCTCGACTGTGATAAAGATTCTTTCTGTGGGTACCGACTGCAGTCAGAATTACTAACCTCATTTTATTCTGGGTCTCGACTGGAATAAAGAAAATATCCCAATCCTAAAAACCTTAATAGAGAACCAAGTGAATCAGCTGCCAAAACAATGATCAGGTGAGTACCAAGTAGATACAGTAAAATAAATTTTCTCTTAAGATATTCAGATACAGTAAGAATAAATAAATTTCCGTTTAACTAAAATAATCTTATTGCTTACATAACATAAATTATATATTGCGGTAACCTTTTTTTTCAATTGCTAAGATTCCGGTGAGATTCTTAAAGGAGTTTTAAATATTAGAACAAAACTGCTCCCTCGTTTACCGATCGGCCGGAGCCAATTTTTATGCAATAGATAATAAACGTTACAATACTTAGCACCTAGTAGGATCCAAAACCTAAGTATAATTAATTAGAGATAAAGACGAACCAGTATATTATAAAATAACAGAATTATTATTGCAGATTCTGAGCTAATAAAATAGATACCCTGGCTCCTCAGCTTCCAACAAAACGTGTACTGGTATATTTATATATATTTATATGTCTATAAAGAAAATTCGATAAAATAAAAAAAAAATCTGAATTGAATAGTGGTTAATATTTCTTCGTTTGGTGACACGGTTCATTTAGTTCAGGTTTTAAGGGTTTGATGAGTCCGTGGCGAGTGGTCCAAGGTTTCTCCTATGTAAGTAAAAAGATTCTATAATCGCTATCATCTCCACCAGCGGGCTAATAGAGAATACTAATCTGCTCATTCTAACAGCCCGCCATGCGGAGTAAGCGATTGGATAATTTTTTTTCCAGAAATAAATATTTAACAAACGACAACACATATCAAACCTCAAGCAAAAAAACCTTCAAAGGCCACATATCAACTACTTGGCGGTAATGTTGTCGACAATCAAAATATATAAAAAGGTGTATAAGTGCAAAATACGAATAGCCTTCTCTAACATGGTTTTTACAAAATCACTAAGAGTCGCTAATACCAATCGAACATAAGGGCGGAACCTGCAGTGAGGAATATCCTAACCACTTAGCGAAAGCATTGACACGAGCACTTAAGAATGCAAAAGTGTTAAAGAAGCCAGAGTTAATCTATAAACGAACAACCTAATAGATTGGCGCTGTGTTTATATCTTAACTCGTAAAAATAAATAGCAACAAAAAAAAACATTCGTTTATAAGCTGTAGAAAATTAGGCTTGTTTGGGCGCCATATTTGTAACCGGCTAGCCGGTCATGTTCGCATCTGAGCGTGGCCGCTTCTCGACCTTCGAACTCAGCGAGACTGATGACTTGCTATGGCTACTTTTGTCCCTTGTAATGTCGTTGTGGGACAATGGAGGTTGATCTTTAGGCGAGCACGGTACAGGCTTCTTGCCGGCTCGAGCTCAGGGCTGCGTTAGGTTCTTGCTCGCTGCTCAACCACCTATTACTGTACCGCTCTAGAGGAATGACTAACATAGAAAGAAAACAGGTGGAAGAAAATAAAACTGAAAGGTAGGAATACGGACCCTACTCTGAATGATAGTTAGGTGCAACCACAAAACAAATTGATTTTAATGAACTTCCCGTGCCGTATACTAGTAAGTACTGGGAGTCTTCAAACCTTTACACACACGCACAGAAGCCTGAATTCCGGTATTTATTCAAAAGCACAACCGAATTTATTATGGTACTTTGTGCGATTTTAGTACAGTCACTTCAACTATTTTTCTTTGATAATAAATTGCTAGCCGCGTGCCAGGTTTGGATGAGCGACAATTAAAAAAACCAAATTCAGAGACTTGAGTTGTTCCCCGGGAAGTTCTTACTACCAACGACTCACTTTACAATGTGAGGATCTCGATCGTCGCATGTCTTGATTCCGCAAAGAAGCGATACGAGGGAAATGTTCTAAAGTGCATTGCACTTTATCGATCAGCACCTTTTGTTGGGTGATCGGATGTGCCTCTCGAATTGCACTTTGTTAAGCGCAGTTTTGCTTAACAAAGCCCATTTAATGCGTGATTTCTGAGGGGCACAAAAATATATTTTTTTTGTTGAGTTTTAAATTTAATTTCCGCTTGCACTCAATTATTTAGCCTTTTGATGCGAAAACGAAATTGGTTTCTCTCTTCTCTTTTTTTCTTTCATTAAAAAAAACAAATTATTCAATTAATCAGAGTCTGGATTAAAATGTGTCTCACCAATAATGAATGATTAAACCCCAAGAAAAAAAAGGTAGATATTTCTTCCTGATAGAGAGATTATAGCCGTTACAAGCCTAGTATACAGGCATATGGTGTGACCTTTCCCCATATCGTTTTTATAGTTTCAGGAACTAATTACTGCATTTCAAATAGTTTGGTGATCCTACAGGAATCAAGTTACTTGCATAAACATTTTCGGTGGTTTCATCCTGGAATCGCAAGCTATCGTAAACAGTTAGGGTGAATCCGTTTCAGTTTTTTGCCCTCTCCGGACTGTGTACATGTATGAACTCATAGGGTCCTTTAAAAATTGCTGATGATTTTCCTACGCGGGCTGGATCCCTGACCAAGACCTTATCGCCGACATGTAACCGCTCTGCTCTGGTCTTCCTATCGTAATGATTCTTTGACGTGACCTTCCTCTTTTGAAGATTGTCACTTGCTAGCTCGAATGACTTTTGCAGCTTAAAACGTAGTACTGCATGATATCTGTCGGCATTGTATAATGGTTCTGGTTTGGTTTGTATCCTGCTAGGAAATCGCGATCCAAATCCGAAAAGTGTTTCCATCGGTGTGAGTTTAGTGCCTGTATGTATTGTATTGTTATACGCATGAGGCGCCGTTCCTAAATATTCGTCCCATGCCTGTGGTTCCCGATCCACGAAACTCCTCAAATAGTTTGTCTCTCTACCACATGCGACTGAGGATGATGCCGTGGTTTGCAATTTTTTTACCTTTAGCATCTTGCAGAGGGCTTTCATAATTTCTCCTGTCAAATTCGCCCCCTAATCGGTTACCAGTTGTTTCGGCGGCGAGTAACGACTCAGAATCCGTTCAAACAAAGCTCGGGCAACGGTATTCGCCTCTTGATCTGGTATAGTCACGAAGTCAACATATCTCGTAAGATCATCCATTAATGATAGGATATATTTGTTACCATGGTGAGTTACGGGTAGAGGTCCCACCAAACCGACGTAAACCTTGTCAAACGGTTTCTCTGAAAATTCCGTCACTACCATAGGCATCTTAATGGTTCTCGCGTGCTTGTTTCTCTGACATTTTACACACCGTCGAACATATTTTGCGATCTAACCATTCATCCCTTTCCAACTGTAGAATCGCTTTCTTCTGTCGAACGTTTTAGTTCGTCCAAAATGTCCTCCGAACCTAGAGTCGTGATATTCTTTCAAGATCATCTGTACTTCAGTCGGGTCCGAAATTAATTTTGGCTCTGGCTGTCTTATCGTCCTTCCGGCAATCAACTCACAATCGTTCATCACGTCCCAGTCGTCTTCAGATTCCCGATTTTGACTTTCGTTTAATGCCATTTTCCTTCGGGTTTCAGCTCGAGTTACTGCAAAACATGGAAACTCTGTAGTCTTTTCTTCGTCTCTACCATTAGAGATTTGGGGAATTCGGCTCAATGCATCCGCATTACTATTCTGCTTGCCAGTTTTATAAATAATCTCAAAGTCATATTCAGACAATTTCTGATGAAACCTCACCATACGGGATGTGGTATCCTTTACCTTAGAAATTACGCGTAAAGGCTGGTGGTCGGATATAACTTTAAAATGTCTACCTAACAGATAACATTTGTAATTCGGCACAGCCCAAACGATGGCCAACATCTCTCGTTCGGTGGTAGAATAATTCCTCTCAGCAGGATTTAATGTACGGCTGGCATAGTTTAGCGGCTTTCCCTCTTGTTCTAAGACTACCCCTAAGGACTCTCCACTTGCATCTGTAATTAATGTGAATTCCTTACAAAAATCAGGGTAACCCAAGACAGGCGTAGTTTAAGCCTCTTTTATAATAGTAAAAGATTTGTCGCATTCAGAGTCCCAATTAAATTTTAACCCTTTTCTCAGCAATTTCGTAATGGGAGCCATGATTTTAGAAAAGTTTGGGACGAATTTTCGGTAATAGTTAGCTAGTCCCAAAAACGACTGTACTTGACGCATAGTTCGTGGTCTTGGAAAATCACGCACTACTTTAACCAACCGTTCGTCCGGCCTTACTCCCTTCTTTGAGCATACATAGCCTAAGTACACAACTTCCTTCTTCAAAAATTGGCATTTCGAAGGCTGAAGTTTTAAATTGTGCTCCCTAAAACGCTGGAATATCTCCCGTAGCTTCTGGTTGTGCTCATCCAAATTTTTTGCAAAGATGACAAAATCATCTTGATAAACGAAGCATTTTATTCCTTGACGCCCTGTCAAAATCCCATTCAATAACGACTGAAAGAATGGGGGAGCAGTTTTATTCCAAATGGCAATCGCTTATACTGAAAGTGATTGAAATTGGTACTGCATGCTGTTTTCTCCCTATCTGCTGGATCAATTAGTACTTGGTGGTACCCGTTAGCTAGATCTAACGTGGAGAAGTACTTGGAATGACCCAATCTGTCCAATATATCTTCTATTCCTGGGAGAGGATATGCATAAGGAATGCACACTTTGTTCAGTTCTCGAAAGTCTACGCACAGTCTAAATTCTGATTACCATCTTAATCCATTCCCTTTTTTGGGATAAGTAGAACTGGAAAATCTAATGCACTTTTACTGTGTTCTATGATATCCTCTTCCAGAAGCTTTGTTAACTGTTTCTGCCATTCGGTACTGTTTCTTATGTTTAGGGCCTGTGTTAGCCATGAGTGGCAATTTGAAATTTTTCGTCGGCGGATGCGTGAGCTTATACGCCGGTAAATATAAAATATTGCTATATTCATAGCAAAGTTGAGCAACGGATTCTTTTTCTTCTGCGTTTAAATTCTCCTGCAGCACTAACATCTCCCTCATGACCTTAAGTCGGTGTTGGCTGGCGTGGGTCTTACTTCTGGGATATGAGAGTGGGGTGCAGTACAAACTTGTCTAATCTTTTCAGCTTGGGTTGAAAATTCATGCTTTCGACCGGTTCTGTTCTGGCATTAATATTACCCACAAAGGCCTGTCCATTCCTTGGTTTAATTATAGTGTTCCCACAAAATACTCCTGGTCTGATTTCCGCCGCCATGCATACCAACTCTTCTTCACTGGCCCCGTCTATTTTTACCAAGTGGTCTGTCCTGGCTTCTAGCCGTAAAGTTGAACCTAAATTATCTCTGGTATTTACAAAAACTGGTGGCTTCCTCCTCTTTGGGTGACTTCTATGGTCCCCCGGTAACTTGGGTCCGAAGTTGAGAAGTCCCACCTCCATGCGAGGAGGTTCTTACACCCTAGCTTCACTATAGCCCTTTGCCATCTGTGGCTCACCCCATATTTCCTGAGGCCACATTAAGGATGCCTCTATTCTAACACTTTTGCCCTGTTTGACAGTTCCCATGCGAGGGGCTGTTGGCAAGGTGCTTCTTACTCCATCGCCTAAATGTGGTTTTATACTCATGTGGTTTACTTGTACCACTTCTTCTCTTTTTGTTTCCCACCTATCTAATTCACTTGTTTTTGGCTGAATTCTTATTTCCTTTTTTATTGCTAGCACTCACCTTATCTATTTATACTATCCGCAGCACCATTTACTCTACTCACAATGTTTTTCAATGCTAACATCCGCTCTTGAATCCGATTTTTTACCTCCTCTGCTGAGGTGACCAAGACTTTATTAATCCCTGGTATACTTGTGCTTTTTTCCGTACCCTTCTTCAAGACAATTGTCTCAACGCGTTCACTTCCTGTTATGTTTCGGAAGAGTGGATTTTGTTTCACAGGTCTTACCTCGCCTTGTATTGCCCTTTCATCTATGCAATGATGATGGCCTTACCTTTGATAAAGTCCATCTCCAGTCTCCCATCGGTTGGTATTAATAATAATAATAATAATTTTTTTTTATTTGTATATGCTCTTTATTGAGTGGCTCATTGGCTCTTTTAAAAATTTCTTAAAACTAATTGGCAAAAGGCACAAAATTGTAAAAAAGACACTAGCTAAACTAACTTATAAAAAGTCAAAAGGGACAATTAAAACAATTAAGATAACAAAAATGACACACAAAAAGGAAAACAAACAAGACAAAATTTTCAAAAGAGACTAAAAACGGACACAAGAATTTTGAAAAAGATCTAAAGTTTAACCAAAAATTTAGAACCAGTCCCAATTTTGACAATTGGGTAAGTGGCAGTTCCAAGAAGTTCCAAATTTTCAAAATAAACTAATAAAAATGTCCCTAAACGAGCGAATTTCAACAAAAAATTTTGCAATTTAGAACCGAAACCGAAACCGAATTAAATATAAATCACCGAACGAACGAAAAATTTACGCGATACCGTTATAGAGTCCCGCGAGGGCAGCCTGTAGTATCATAAACATCTACAAACTGCCCTCATCATCCCTCCAGCTTAGCATCTCTAACAGAGTGCTTGTCCTTCCCACAGCACTTGCAACGATTCCTAAGCGAGGAGAAGCCCCGTGGACTAGTGTTGCAAATGCTGTGGCCTGCTATCACCAGTGAAAGACAAGAGCTCCATCCTGCATCGACGATAGTGGTTGCCATGTGCAGTTGAATGTGTCTGCGTTCGTTGCCAGATATTCAAGACGTAAACGTCTCTTCAACCTGTCAACGAAGTGGCGCTTAAGTGCGTGTGCATGGTGTTGTGGGTCAGTGTTCTGATTCCCATCTTCGACTCTCATGTAGTACAGGTGAATTGTAGATTTGGCCAGTGTCAACACAAAGCTAATCAAACAATTCACTCGACTACAGACCCTTGGTCCCCATAGAAACGATGTCCTAGTAATGCCGAAATTCGGGTGGATCAACTGACACATACCGCGCACGAGATCCATTAGACCCTGCAAAGCCGGACAAGTGAAGAACCTGTGAAACAGGGTGCCTTCACCACCACAAACTGTGCAAATCCTCTGAACTCGGCGGTCGATATGTGACAACTGATTAGGATGCATAAGACTGTGATGCAGCAATTTGAATGCTACATCAGCATCTTTGTAACTAGAAGGATAACTGTAGACTACTCTGCAAGTTATCCCTCCCATCACGCCCATATTCACCCCGAGGTGTGTTCGCCATCTGTTGTATCCTGTATACTCCGGAGGTCTTATTGACATAAGCACGTCACGGAGCACACGTGTTGTAAGTGTGCTGAAAGGTGTGTGTGGTGGTCTGTTCAGAACGAAAGCATCTTCCAACATAGTGCCAGGGTCACTGGTCCCAAGTTGGCGAAATCTCTCCCGCGCAGAAGCAGCCAGGTCATGTAGTTGTGCAGTGTTAGTGTTTATTCGGCAGTTTCGAGAGATATCAATAATATCTCCGAGAACTGTCAGTGTATGCGTGTCAGCTTCTAAACCCCGAGCATTACTGAACACTGAATCTATTAATTCAGGATTAAACCTGATTGGAATTGACGCGAATTGCGTGTACCGTAGAGCATTCCACTTAAGGTGAAATGCTGGCCTGATTCTGCCCCAGGTCTGAATCGTTGAGATTAGATCCTGTGGCCAGTCACGAGGATAAGGTGGTCGAACAGAGAGTAGGTAGTAATACTCCCCTATGCCGATCCTTCCCAGTACATTCACCCACAGTTGAGAAATCAAGCTGTCTCTCTGGCAGAACACTCGTTGGAATGCACGCACTTGGAGACACCTTGATTTCACAACCAAGTTAGTGAGACCTAATCCACCTATCTTGACTGGCAGACAGAGCGTGCTTTCAGCAACCCATCGTCTTCCGCACCAAAAGGCGTCTATCGGTTTTGCTTGAAGAAGACCTACGAAGCCTTCATCAAACGTCTCAGACTTTAGCAGATGAACGATGGACGAGGTAATCAAATAGTTTATCACGACTGACCTACCCATTAAGGATAATGGAAACAGTCGACTACGCCATGAGTTTACTGCTCTAGAGAATTTCTCAAGAGCGATGCGGCTATTATTTGATTTACTCTCGCGTCCGATATACACACCTAAATACTTCAGGCAAGAATTAGTCCATCGGATGTTCAGTGGAGTATCTGTACGATTTCTACACCTTCCACACCACAAGCCTTGACTCTTACTAAGGTTGATTTTAGCGCCCGCTATACGTTCGAACTGTTCGAAAACAGCACGAGCGACCGGAAAAGCTTCATCTCTTGTCACGAAAATAGACAGATCATCCGCATACGTCAACATAAGAGGCCTCACATTGGTATCTGGCAGATGAACCACATACTGTCCGAGCATTCGACGAAGATTCACCAGTAGCGGCTCCAACGAAAGATCATAAAGCATACCTGACAATGGACAGCCCTGTCTGATACCTCGATGAAACGAGATAGGAGCCAGAACTTGTCCTTGATGCTTAATCAAAATCGCTGAATCTCTATACAGTTTCCCGACGATATCGAGCCACCTGGGCGGAAACCCAAATGCCTCGAGAGCAGTCAAGAGATACTCGTGCGAGACACTATCAAAAGTCTTTTGCTGGTCAAGTGAAATCATGGCCATTTGTGTACCTGTCTGTTCATGGTAGGCAAACAAATGCTTGGCTACCGCGATGTTGTCGTAGATACTACGACCAGGTACACAATAGGACTGTTCCGGGTGTATTACCGAAGCAATCACTGAGCGGAGTATCGCCCCTAATGCTTTGCAGACGATTTTGTAGTCTACATTGCATAGGGTTACTGGCCTCCAGTTCCCCATCCACTGCAAATCTCCCTTCTTTGGAATCAAGCGTATAACAGATCTCCTCCAACTAGAAGGAAAGTCTGAATGCGTCTCAACCGCCGAATTGAAGACTTCCAAAAGGTCAGGAATTAATAAATCCCTGAAACGTATGAAGAATTCTGGAGTCAAGCCGTCATAACCAGGTGAAGTGTGTCGCCTTAGATCCTTTGTCGCAGCAATCATATCCTCCAATGTGATTACTGTATCCAGGAGCTCCTTACTGCCTTCAGAGAAAGTGGGAATATTCTCAAGGAATTCATGAGTGGTCGAGGATGTTGTCGACGTCGATTCAGAGCAGAGACTACTGTAGTAGTCTCGAATATATTCTGATAGCTGTTGTCCGTTGAGGACTTGTCCAGATTCATCAATTATCGATTCGACCTCACAAGAAGCAGTACGACGTCTAGTCGCCTGAAAGAAGTACTCAGTTGGAGAATCGCCTTCTCTCAGCCAGCGCGATTGGCCACGCAGCACAAACTTCAAGCTGTGCTTGTAAGTCTGTGTCGCCAAGCGTTCCTTTATTCCATTGAAATAAAGAATCAACCCCGGCTGAGTTGGGAGAAGAGCTGCCACCCGAGAGACCTCGGCCGACAAGCTAGAAGCTTGATAGCCACTTCGATTGAAACTCGTCTCGATAAAAGACCGAATCTGGAGCTTTCCAACATCCCACCATTGACTAAGAAAAGGAAAGTCAGCTTTCCTCTCTTGCCAATCGTGCCAGAAATCAATGAACTCATTGATGAACTGCTCGGAATTCAACAAATAGTTGTTGAATATCCAGTATGCAGTTCTTCTTTCAACTAG
This sequence comes from Dioctria linearis, assembly GCA_963930735.1. Lineage (NCBI taxonomy): Eukaryota > Metazoa > Arthropoda > Insecta > Diptera > Asilidae > Dioctria > Dioctria linearis. Next base: position 110,325,030 of record OZ005741.1, read on the forward strand.
AGTGCTGGTCGCCACTACAAGAAGATGATCGCTAACGGAACACACTTCATGAGTGACACCAACGAAATGTTCTAGTATTCCATGTGAGACGTAAAGTCTATCAATTCTGGAGCCTAGGAGACTTCCATGGATATTTCGCGAGACCCTCGTGTATGATCTAGTCGTAGGATGCATCCAACGATAGATATCCACGAGTCTGAAAACACCGACAAAATTCCTCAATCGAGTAGCATTGACAGAGTTGAACTCAACTCCAGAGTGCCGATCCATTGACGGATTCAGAGTGCAGTTGAAATCACCTCCGAGGACAGTTTCACCCCTAAAATTCACCAGACAGGACTGAACACTATCAAGAACATGTCTTGTAATGTCCTGGTCATGAGGAAGGTACACGTTTACTACCTTGATATTTTTGTCTTTAATGACAAAGTCCAAGGAAGAAGCGAAGCCTGGGAAGATATCTGTATAGACAGGAGACGATAGTGTAAATTTGTTGGATACAATGATTGCCACCCCTGAGCCTCGGCGAGGCGCAGGTGTTGCAAACATTGCATAGCCAGTGTGTAAATAAGCATAGCGCTCAAGTTGTGTGTATGTGTCTTTTGTAAAATTCGTCTCCTGTAGAAGCGCGATATCTATATCGAACATTTTGACATGTTCGATAGTGCTGTGTAACCTTGTATGTGCACTTAAACCCCCGGTATTGATCGAAGCTATCTTGCACATTCAAAGAGACGAAAAGCTCAAACGATGAATGTGCGACGTCTATTGACGAGGAGAATCGGCCAAGCGATGCTCCTGAAGCAACTCCTCCACCTTCCTATGGAGACGATCTAACCGAGCTACATGGTTGTACTTCCTCCTCTTCTTGGACTCCTGTTGTAGGATTCGAAGCTGAGGAAGTAACAACTCTGGCCTCTCCAGCTCCTTTACAAGAATGCTCCAGATTTTATCTGAGTTCTTCTTGTACTGGAGCTGGGTAAGAATTTCAGAGATCTTCTCCCTAGGAATGTTTTCCATCCCCTTCGAGACCTCAAATTGGCTACCAGTCGAAATGGTGCTACCACACGACTCGTAGCCACTGAAGCTCGAGAGACCAGTCTCATCCAAACAGGTCATTTCGCAGTCCGAAAGCTGTTCGAGAGATGCTTCCGCCTCCCTCACAACAACCTTCGAACCGCGGGCACCACTATCGTCCTCCTCCGAGTGGGGCCGTTTTGGAGCAACTGGCTTTGCTGGCTCTGGAGGAGGCAGCATCACCCGGTCCACCTTCATCTTCCTCCTCTTCCTCTTTTTTTTAACTACATGGCTAGTCGACTCCTCGTCGGAAGTAGCCGTGCCTTCACGTGCCGACGTGGCGCCGTTTACAGCCATAACTATTTTTGCCTCTAGGACAACTTCAGGCACCTTAACCACTGGCTGCTCCAAAATAGCAGGTTGAGTGCCGGCCGAAGGCTCCTTCTCCAGATCCACTACTGTAGTAGTGGCTTCCTTCGAGGGAACCCTCGGTTCAGCCTTCTTCCCGGTTCTTCTGGGGCAGTCAGCAATAAAATGCCCTACCAAATGGCAAGCATGGCATTTCGCTTCGGTGCCAACGTCTATCCAGTATCTCGAACCGGATATGCTCAGGTAGAAGCCTGACGGAAGCGTAAATCCCTTATTCAAGGTAATGGACGCTTCCCGGCTGGTACCGAAAATACCCCGCCCGAGACTCTCGTCCCCAATTTTAATTGGAATGGCGCGCACCCTTCCATGAATTTTCCCGAATCTTCCAAGGAAATTCGCGAGGTCTTCATGTTGGGCTCGCATAGGGACCCGTGAAAACACGACCTTCGTGGGCTTCTCTTTTAGCGGGAATGGAACGAGGTGTCTACCCTCCACCTTTATGCCCTAAAGCATTAGCTTGGTAGCGCTTCCGAGGGTCGTGGTGTACACCTCGACCATTCCTCCAGCTATAATTCCCATTGAAAAAAGCTGTTCGCAGGAGATGCAGTCTGAGGACATCCTCTGATATTCTCAAGCTGCATCCCGTAGCTCTCGTCCTGCCACCTCCCGTCAAAGAAGCCCTGGAGACCCGCACTGGTCTTGGGCCGAGGCTTACCCGTGTCCAATGGGGGTGGACGAGGAGTGATGCCCGTTCCTAAAATTTCAATAACAGACTCTTTTTGGAACTGCCACTTACCTGCTGGGCATAAGAAATCCCTGCAACTAACACCGGGGATCGTGGTGCTGCTGCTGTTTTTGTTGTTGCTGCTGGCTTTTTGCTCTGGCCAGTTGGCTTCGTGGTGGCCAGTGGTGGCCTCATCACAAGTCCGCTGGGCTTTGGCGCTGACGACGAAGCCTTTTCGACAACTTCCTTCAGAGTAGGATGTTGTCCTATAGTCGAAGATGTCGACTCAGCATTTGCTGAAGCCGCGGCTACAGATTCTGCAGCAATAGCTGTAGTTTTTAGAGCTGGTACTCCCGACTCTTCTTGGACAGTCGGAATTTTCCTGGCAATTGCCTTGGCCTCTTCACTTGAGCCCTTAATGGCCTCTTCACTTGGGCCCTTAATGGCCTTTTCGGTGGGCTCTTGATTTGTTTTGGAGAAAGAAGAAGCATTCGTGCTCTTCTTTCTCCTTCCATTTGATTTGGGGGGATCATCAGGCCGCCCAGAATCGCTGCTGATGCACGTACTCATATTGAGTGCGGCAGTAAATATTTTTATTTTTTCACAAGAGAATTTTTATTATTATTATTTAAATAAATTTTTCACTTCAAAATGTATAAGATTACTGTCCAAACTAAAAAATTTCACAATTTTGACGTTGCCATGGCAACGATCAAAATTAGATTGAATTAATTTAATTAAATGTACAAACTGTCATTCACTTTCAAATTTTCACAGATTTAATTTATTTTTAATTATTTATTTATTTATCTTTTATTTTAAGCACTTTATACAAACACTACTTGTATCTCAAGTAGATACTAAATCACTTCACTTTTTCCGCAAGAATCGCTGTTTTTAGTTATTATTTTCGGGACCTCTAAAGTGACGCGTCCGCTCTCTCCAGAAACAATAATTTTTTTTTATTTGTATATGCTCTTTATTGCGTGGCTCATTGGCTCTTTTAAACATTTCTTAAAACTAATTGGCAAAAGGCACAAAATTGTAAAAAGGACACTAGCTAAACTAACTTATAAAAAGTCAAAAGGGACAATTAAAACAATTAAGATAACAAAAATGACACACAAAAAGGAAAACAAACAAGACAAAATTCTCAAAAGAGACTAAAAACGGACACAATAATTTTGAAAAAGATCTAAAGTTTAACCAAAAATTTAGAACCAGTCCCAATTTTGACAATTGGGTAAGTGGCAGTTCCAAGAAGTTCCAAATTTTCAAAATAAACTAATAAAAATGTCCCTAAACGAGCGAATTTCAACAAAAAATTTTGCAATTTAGAACCGAAACCGAATTAAAAATAAATCACCGAACGAACGAAAAATTTACGCGATACCGTTATAGAGTCCCGCGAGGGCAGCCTGTAGTATCATAGACATCTACAAACTAACCTCATCATCCCTCCAGCTTAGCATCTCTAACAGAGTGCTTGTCCTTCCCACAGCACTTGCAACGATTCCTAAGCGAGGAGAAGCCCCGTGGACTAGTGTTGCAAATGCTGTGGCCTGCTATCACCAGTGAAAGACAAGAGCTCCGTCCTGCATCGACGATAGTGGTTGCCATGTGCAGTTGAATGTGTCTGCGTTCGTTGCCAGATATTCAAGACGTAAACGTCTCTTCAACCTGTCAACGAAGTGGCGCTTAAGTGCGTGTGCGTGGTGTTGTGGGTCAGTGTTCTGATTCCCATCTTCGACTCTCATGTAGTACAGGTGAATTGTATATTTGGCCAGTGTCAACACAAAGCTAATCAAACAATTCACTCGACTACAGACCCTTGGTCCCCATAGAAACGATGTCCTAGTAATGCCGAAATTCGGGTGGATCAACTGACACATACCGCGCACGAGATCCATTAGACCCTGCAAAGCCGGACAAGTGAAGAACCTGTGAAACAGGGTGCCTTCACCACCACAAACTGTGCAAATCCTCTGAACTCGGCGGTCGATATGTGACAACTGATTAGGATGCATAAGACTGTGATGCAGCAATTTGAATGCTACATCAGCATCTTTGTAACTAGAAGGATAACTGTAGACTACTCTGCAAGTTATCCCTCCCATCACGCCCATATTCACCCCGAGGTGTGTTCGCCATCTGTTGTATCCTGTATACTCCGGAGGTCTTATTGACATAAGCACGTCACGGAGCACACGTGTTGTAAGTGTGCTGAAAGGTGTGTGTGGTGGTCTGTTCAGAACGAAAGCATCTTCCAACATAGTGCCAGGGTCACTGGTCCCAAGTTGGCGAAATCTCTCCCGCGCAGAAGCAGCCAGGTGGTGTAGTTGTGAAGTGTTAGTGTTTATTCGACAGTTTCCAGAGATATCAATAATATCTCCGAGAACTGTCAGTGTATGCGTGTCAGCTTCAAAACCCCGAGCATTACTGAACACTGAATCTATTAATTCAGGATTAAACCTGAATGGAATTGACGCGAATTGCGTGTACCGTAGAGCATTCCACTTAAGGTGAAATCCTGGCCTGATTCTGCCCCAGGTCTGAATCGTTGAGATTAGATCCTGTGGCCAGTCACGAGGATAAGGTGGTCGAACAGAGAGTAGGTAGTAATACTCCCCTATGCCGATCCCTCCCAGTACAGTTGAGAAATCAAGCTGTCTCTCTGGCAAAACACTCTTTGGAATGCACGCACTTGGAGACACCTTGATTTCACAACCAAGTTAGTGAGACCTAATCCACCTATCTTGACTGGCAGACAGAGCGTGCTTTCAGCAACCCATCGTCTTCCGCACCAAAAGGCGTATATCGCTTTTGCTTGAAGAAGACCTACGAAGCCTTCATCAAACGTCTCAGACTTTAGCAGATGAACGATGGACGAGGTAATCAAATAGTTTATCACGACTGACCTACCCATTAAGGATAATGGAAACAGTCGACTACGCCATGAGTTTACGGCTCTAGAGAGTTTCTCAAGAGCGATGCGGCTATTATTTGATTTACTCTCGCGTCCGCAATACACACCTAAATACTTCAGGCAAGTATTAGTCCATTGGATGTTCAGTGGAGTATCTGTACGATCTCTCCACCTTCCACACCACAAGCCTTGACTCTTACTAAGGTTGATTTTAGCGCCCGCTATACGTTCGAACTGTTCGAAAACAGCACGAGCGACCGGAAAAGCTTCATCTTCTGTCACGAAAATAGACAGATCATCCGCATACGCCAACATAAGAGGCCTCACATTGGTATATGGTAGACGAACCGCATACTGTCCGAGCATTCGACGAAGATTCACCAGTAGCGGCTCCAACGAAAGATCATAAAGCATGCCTGACAATGGACAGCCCTGTCTGATACCTCGATGAAACGAGATAGGAGCTAGAACTTGTCCTTGATGCTTAATCAAAATCGCTGAATCTCTATACAGTTTCCCGACGATATCGAGCCACCTGGGCGGAAACCCAAATGCCTCGAGAGCAGTCAAGAGATACTCGTGCGAGACACTATCAAAAGCCTTTTGCTTGTCAAGTGAAATCATGGCCATTTGTGCACCTGTCTGTTCATGGTAGGCAAACAAATGCTTGGCTACCGCGATATTGTCGTAGATACTACGACCAGGTACACAATAGGACTGTTCTGGGTGTATTACCGAAGCAATCACTGAGCGGAATATCGCCCCTAATGCGATGGAGTCTAACCTATCGAAGGCAAGTTAAAATTGCCAAGAACAACCATACCATCATCTGAACTCGACATGTCATAAACCGAATTGATGCAGCTACGATAGTCCTTGTAAACAGAAGAATTAGATCCCGAAGGTATATACAGAACAATTATATAAAGCCAGGAAGCAAAAGATTTAATCCGGACACATAAGAATTTCAAGGACTATAGATCCATTCACATCAATAGTTTCAACCAGTAATTCTTTCTTGGTTACAATCAAAGCACCACCCCTAACCGGGCGCTGTCCTAATGTCCTAATGTCTATCACGACGAAAAACACTAAACTTATCAGAAAAAAGTTCGTTGTCAAAAATTGACGCACAAGGCCAAGTTTCAGTGAAAGTCACAATGTCACAGTACGATAAAAAAGAGTTAAAATAGACAGTAGAGGTTTTGGTTGTAAGTTCGTTTACATTCTGATGATAGATTTTCAATGCCTTGCTGGTGTCCTGCGATGGGATTTCCCTCCCAAGAAATTACTTCTTGCTACAAAGTCATGAGCCACAGTTCCGCTTGGCCTGAAGTCTGGTGAAAATAATGACCATGCCAGAATCTTGTCAGAAAATTTTTTAAATGATGACACAAATCTCTTATCAATAGAAGAGTTCATATGAAGGCAATTGTAACCATTGTTAACTGGAACATTCAACTTGGAAGCAATATACTTTGATACTTCATCAGCTGTTGTATGAAGAGCCAAACGGGAGACGAAAGTGCAAACTGGTTTAGGCACTGCTGATAATGTCGGTGCAGATGATAAATAATTATCATTGTTGTTAACACAAGCAATAGGTTGAAGGACGTCAGTGCGAACAATGTTATTCAATGAATAGTTATGAGCAGTTGCACTACTGCCTGCAACAGGTGGTTTGTACATAGACTTTTATGTTTTTATTAATATTCACTGCAGGTCTGCCATTTTCTGATGTTTTAGCAGATGACGACTTCGAAGAGTTACGTATAATGCACATCACTGGTGATTGTATAACTGCAGAGGGCTGACCAACAGAAGTTGCCACAGGAGATGACAATGTACGGAATTTATCCGCAACGATCCCAGGAGCTGAGAATGCCGCTACAAGCCTATCAATAGTATCCGTAAGTTCAGCGAACCGCTTTTCCAATTGAGGGAGATGAACAAGCCGAACAAACCCAAATAAAGCTGCCAGCAGTAGCAAGCACGAAAAAATGGTCAGATGAAACGCCAGTATATTCCAAGTGATATGTAGTATGACCGCAAATTCCACCGCAAACCAATACTTTAGATTTACCATGCAGAGAATTCCTACAGCTATTACAAATAGGTGAATAGTCATCGTGAACACAAAAAAAAATAACAAAAAAACAAAAAATGTACAATAAAAGAATGTTAAAAATTTATACGACTGAAAGCAATCAAAAACACGTCTGCTCTCCGCAACAGAAAGAGTACTGATGCAGCTGGATGATAATGGCAACGAAAGACCTATTGCCTACGTATCCAAGAAGTTAAACTCAGCTCAACGTAATTACACAGGCTCGGAGCAAGAGTGTTTGGCCGCAGTACTAAGTATCCAGAAATTCCGACCTTTTATAGAACTAATGCCGTTCAGGATGATGCGAGCTTGAGGTGGCTGATGTCCCAAAACGATCTCAGCGGAAGGCTCGCTCGGTGGAGTCTGAAGCTTCAGGGTGTTGACTACACTATTGAATATAGGGAAAGAAACCTCAACGTAGTACCTGATGCATTGTCACTGATACATTGTGACAGTTTGACAACTACAGAAGAGACTGGCCCGAAGGTCGACCTTAGCTGTCCTCACTTCGATTCATTGGAGTATGAAGAGTTGAGGCAACGAGTTCAATCGGCCTCAAACAATCTACCAGATCTATGTGTCAGAGGAGGTTTCGTATACATCCGAACATTTCCAAGGACGGGGGATCCAGTCCAAGAGGAGGAAGCCTGGAAGCTTTGGACTCCGCGCGGGCTTGTCACAGCCGACATGTCAAGGGCGCAGGATCTGTCATTGGCTTCTCATGGAGGCATAGGGAAGACTGTGGAACGATTACGACTACATCTGTATTGGCTAAAAATGACAGTCGACGTTAGGAATTATTTTGGCTCATGTGACGAGTGTAAAGAAACAAAGGCTCCGAGCACCATTTAAAGACCATCTATCGGACCCCAGTGAACACAATAGATGGAACAAAAAACTAAGTCACATCGCCAGTTCTTTAAGGAACTCAGTCCATCAGGCGACCGATTTCTCTCCTTACAAAAAACTTTTTTGGATTTTAAATGGTGGAACATGCAAGTTCGTATAACTTACTGAAAAATCTCGCTACCTTGAGGGAACCTATGGCACAGGATGAGGCCGACAAAGTGCAGTTAATTCGTGCTGAGGTCCAAGAGACTTTGAACCATGCATTCGAGCAGGACACCAAGAATTACAACCTGCGCTCAAAACCAGTAGAGTTTAAGATCGGTCAAGAGGTGTATAGCAGGAATTTCATGCAAAGCAGTTTCCAGAACGAAGTAAGTGCCAAGTTAGGACGTAAATGTCTCAAGTGTTGCATTAGGGCCAGAAAAGGAAACTCGCTGTACGAGTTAGAAGATCTGCATGGAAAGCCAATAGGGGACTATCACGCGAAGGTTATTAGGCCTTGAGAGCTGGTTGAGGTAACTGGAGGGTCTGTAAAAATAACGTCGAAAAATGTTCTTCAATCCCCTGGTAGCCCTTAAAAGTCACCCGGCCAGCCTAACTGGTAACTACAGGCTACCATTGTGCCGTACAAGAGTGCGGACGGAACTATATATATATTTTTACATGTTTCATGGAACTATCGCGAAGTACAGTTTGCGTCATCCATCAGGGAAGCGCCTGACAATTAAAATCATATATTACAAAAGTGTTTATGAAATTACAATTTAATTCCAGTATACGAATCTATTATAAGCATGCGGCCGGAACTATATTGCTATTTTTACATTATTTTTTCAGAATTATTGCGAGGTACATCTTGAGCTATATGTCATGGAAGCGCCTGAAAATTACGATCATATATTATAAAGGTTTTTATGAAAGTACAGTTAAGTTAAAGTATACGAATCTATTATAAGAGTGCTGACGGAACTATATATATTTTTTTACATGTTTCATTAAACTATCGCGAAGTACTTTTTGAGCCATCCACCAAGCAAGCGCCTGAAAATTAGGATCATATATTATAAAGGTGTTTCTGCAATTATATTTAGTTCAATACATTTTGGAGAAGGAACGCCTGAAATAATTTAAGAACTATTATTATGAGCTTTTTTGACAGTACGTTCATCGCACTATATAGATCGATCGATTATCCTTGAGATTATCCTTCAATCAGTGAATATACAAATTAAATCTCTAGTAGAAACCGTGTAAGAGCAGAAGAGAACCTGCGGAAAGTAAATGCTCGGCTTCTCCGCAAATAGTTGCCTCTAGCACCCCTCAAGAAGGCCTTCTCGAGAATATCCCATTAAAATAATCTCGTCAGTGTGCGTGGGCTCTATTGATAATAGCCCTCTCCACTTCGTAGTGGACGTGAAATTTATAGCTATAATAATCCGATGGCCTTACTGCCGCTCGAGTAACGAATAGGCTGTATAAGACTTACGATACCGTACCAGATAGCATCGGAGGTCATTTTAAGAGCAACTGAGAGCCAGTTTCGCTGGACAGATGACCACAAGGAAGAGTATACCACTACGGGGGTGATCATAAGGATGAATAAATTATTATGTAAAAATTCTAATATTATGATTGAAAAGTTACAATGAATAAGTAAAACGAGTTTTTTCTTTACCTCTCCCATGAATCATCTCTCTCCTTTCTCCAACAGGTAGATGCAAAAAAAAGGGACGTCGCAAAATCCGATGCCAACGATGTCATGGGCGGCCGGCCCGGGGACAGCATAGGGATCTTGACACCCGATCCCTAGGATACTCGTCAGGTGAGTGATGTACGTGGTCCCTTCCGGACCAATGTGTGTGCACCTTAGTTGTAGATCTCCGCTCTGTTTAGGCACGAATTTTATTTTTGTATATAGCAAAGTGACAGCGCATGTTTTTTGGTGAACTCACCCCAAACTCTCCGCCACATAGCCGAGGTGCTAGCGTGCCGACCTGGTGACCGCTGTCACGGAGGGAGCTGCCAGCTCAGGCTGGCAGACAGGACTTGACGTCCTCCTGTACTCACTCTCAATCACTATTTGCATAACACCCGAAAAGCTTTTAAGTTAATTATGCGACGCGAGGTTGCGCCCCGCATAGTGTCCCGGCCAGGGACACTGCCGACGTGCTCCGTTGGCGTATGAATTAAGACTATCCTTTCTTGAGCTCAATGGATAATAATTACTATGTATTAAGGAGCTACGTTGGCGTCTATAAATGTTCACTACCATGTATTTCTAAGATTTGGATTTGGGGGTTTACTTCAACTTCTTCAATGATTATGGAAGCATAGCTTGAGAGTGAGTGCCTTTTGGGCATGGAGTCCCACCTGTCAGCATCAGCGGACAGCTCATTCAGTGACCAGCGATAGCACAAGGCGGCACTTCTCGTGATAGACCTTTTTTCCGGCCTTTCGACGCTCCTTCTTCCCTGATTCTATTTTTGTACTCTGTCTCAGCCAGGGTTAAAGTAGTGTGATTAAGTCACAATTGGCAGCACTATCGCCCTGTGGGTAGAGATGAGCACCGTCAGTGGCTCTAAATGATGCAGGGGCAGCATACTGCTTCATGCATCACGCTAACCACCATACCATCACCATAACACAATAAATAATAATTTTGTAAGCCTTACATTCAGTTTCCTTAGACGCTTTGGATATTTTTATCGTTACTTATTTTACATCGTTTTTTTTTAATTTCTTACAATTTTTTTTACATTTCCAATTTCTTTTTTATTATTTAGTTTATATACCTATCTTTTTATTTCTTATTAGGTTCTTTAATTTTAGTTACATTCAGTGGTATTCGATTATTTGTTCCTGAGTTTTATATTTGAATTCTTTTTTTTTATATGTTCTTTGAGTGTGTTGTATTCACCGAGTGTGTGGGAACAAAAGACGGAAAATTAAAATGCACCATTGGAAAGAACTAAATAGACTATATTCAAAACTTCTCTTAACCTAACTAAATATCTATTAAATGAACGCGTGTGCACGGTCACGGCAATATCACCAGACTGCCGTCTCGAACGTCATTCAATTCAGTGCATGTGCTGTATCAGTGTTGCCAGAGTTTCTACAGAGTGAAATATATTCAGTTATATAAAAAATTTTTAACAGTCTTATACCCTCGACAGACGATAGCCATAATTCTAAATTACCTACATCGTCAAGATAATCTCTGTCTGGTGTCACCCCTACACTTTTAATTATCCCAAAAAGTAATTACATAATAGCATAGATTGCACAAGAACTAGATGTCGATCAAATGTATACAAAACTGCTATTATAAAAATATTTGCTTTTGGCACGCTCTAAAACATGTTATGGTCCATTCCAGAATGCACTACCCATTTCACAATCTGTATGCTCTGCTCTAGTATGCCATGCGACATCTAGTTCTTTTGCCATCTATGATAATAGTCACATTTTGGTATTGACATAATTGAGTTTGGTTTTTGAGGATTATCGCCAAAGCGCCACTAAAAACACGAGGTAGTGATTCTGTAAACTAACAGTGACAGCTTTCAGACCCAGCTGTTTTGTGACATTTATGACTAATTGCAACGTTCAAGAACAAGTTTTTGGAGGAAAAGGGAAACGGTGATAAAACTTTTATTTTATATCATGGAAAAAGTAAAAACGACGAAATAGAGAAATTAGTAGACTTGCGAAAAACCAAAAGAAATTCGCGTGTTTATAATAGATATCATGCGATATCTGCGCAACGGGAGCAGAAGTTCATATGAAAATTTCAAATTTAACGCACAGATATAGGTACTTTTAAAAGTTATAAATTGATTAAAAGTATTATTTGAATTTTAGTGAAGTGAAAGGAAAAGTATAGTTACATATGTATAAGTATAAAAAAATTAATAGTAGGTAACTACTACGGTTATACTTACTATAGTCCTAATTTTTATCCTTCTCCTAATCGAATAACGCCTCCACACTGCTGCAAATAGTAGCATGCATCTTTATTTGCTCTGAGTTTTCGAGCACTATTATAAAAACGTCTATTTAAAATAAATGTAAGATATAATTGTTCCTGGTAAATCATTTTAGTTGGCTGCTGTCTACTAATACTTAGGCTATTGCAAGCAAAATTTGGCTTAAATGTCTAAATCGTCTGTCACTATATTGGAAATTAGAAATAATTTTAAATTACGTTATTGGAAATTATTTCTGGTCGTCTGTCGACGGTACTAGTTATCTTAATTTTACCCTGAAGTGGAAGTTTTCAATTTATTCGTGTCTCATAAAGTCTATTTTTTGCAAGTTTGAAGCTTGCTTTCATTTTTCCTTTAAACTGAAGGTAATGCTCACTTTTGACAGCTTTTGTAAAAATTAATAAAACAATTTCATTATAGGCAGGAATACATATGTGGAGATTTAGACAAATTCTATACAAAAAAAAAATCAAAAAGTTTATTTTTGTTTGTTTTATTTTTCGCTTCGCCTCGATTTATTTTCAAAATTAAGTTGTCTTTAAATAACTAAGGAAAATATTTAGATATAATGTTGGCTTTCCCAATTATTTACTTAATATAAAGTAAGTACCTGAAAATTTAAATAAGTGTACAAAAGATTATTTCATAAAAATCCAAACTATCAAATAAATAAAAAAATATTATATAATTAAATTTAATCTTTAATTTCACCCAAAGCTTTTGTGTGTTCTATATTTTATTTCTCTTCACTTAAAAAAAAAAGCAGTAATTATATTAACTAAAGAATTGAGAAATCTTAGGAAGATTTTTGCAAGTACTAAATAAACACTTATCCTTTTCAGATAAGAGTGACTCGTAGTTGGTATAATTTTTAAAAGGCGGTTGTTTACTGGTAGAAAATGAAGAGCTACTTGGTATTGTTTGATTTAGATCCAGTCCAAAAGTTGCATTTTTTCTAAAAACAGATGTCTATGAAGCAATTTGACCGCACTTTTTATTTAATAATAACCATTTCCCAAAATTGAATTATGGAGCTTCTGATGTTTATGAAAATAATAAATCAAATTACAGTTTGCTGCCCAGACTTTACTTTCGTGGTATACATGTGAACGGTTGAGTTTTTATTCGTCTTATGTTCCTGAAATGTCTTCACCATTGTATCCTAAGAAGACAACTGATGTTATCGGATACGAAGACTTTCCCCTGCAAACATACCAATGTTAAAAGAAAGGATGTTGGATACGAAGAAGAATGCATCGTTTCTTTCAAAAACTGCCTCTATATGCTTTATTGTATTCTTCTCTTCTCGCTGGAGAGACCTCCCCGTTTAATTACTGGAAATGCTTTTGCATACCATCTTCAGAAGCACTCAATGTCCTTCCAAAGACGGCCTCCTCTGCATAAATTATTCTATTCTTTATTTTCCCGCTGAGTTTTTAGTTTAATTATTTATTTTCACAATTATTTTATTTAATAAAAGCAACTTTAGTCTTCTAATTTAATTACCGTAAAACACGAAAGCATAAGCCACTAGGTATATAATATAAAACATCTTGCAAAATCGGCCGGAAATTTTTAAAGAAAACGTAATAAGAGATATGTCTGCATACCTTTCGAATAAATGATCTTCCTTTTGCAGTAACAATTGACAACAATCGATTAACAATCACTTCACTTTTGTGAGACTTTACTTCACAACTGTGGCCGGTTTCTGTAACTCGGACAGTTTGGGAGATCAAAATTTTCTTTTTCTCCCATTTTCCATCATACTTGGGGAGTTAGGGAAAACATGAGAAGTGTGACAATATTGAAGGACGGATTTAGGTCTACAGTAGAAAAATATAGATGAAAAATTTTTCGGGGAGAAGCTTTTGGGGATGGGGGGTCGTACCACCCTTCATTAGGGGTAGTCCAAAATACGTTATGTTTGATATCAAATTAAAGAGGGAGAAGCGGGCAATCCAGTGGTGCACTTTTCTTTTTGATCATTTTAACTTCATAACTGACCTTTTACCGCCGAAAGACGGATTTTTCGCGCTTAGAACATATACACCCCTGTTCCTATATTTGACATATATTTATTTCATATTCATTAGTACTCTGTTGCGAATATTTTTCTCATGGAAAGTGAATTTCCACGACTTACTAGTTCTTCATAATGATGAGTTGAAAATATGACCCTTTTTGTACCAAAAAAACGGTCATTTTTTCATCTTAAGAAGGACTGATTCACTTCTTTTGCAGTTATATCCAAAACTATTTATCGAACTCAAGAGCTAATTACATATCTAATTAGGGGACAAAATGTAGATACGATTTAATCCTACATAGAAGCTTTAACGTGCACGACCAAACGGATCATTTTCATATGATTTAAAATTCTTAGCGGGTGCCTTGAGACACCAAAATCCGTATTTCTTTGTAAGTATTGCAAGGATTTCCATAATTTGTTTTTGTAAATATAGCCAGCATATGCAGTGAGTCCATCATTTATTATTTATTATTATTATTATTTATTGGACTGGCAAAACGTACACAAGATTTTACAATCTTTTTAGTACAAAAAATTATGGAACTATATCTAAAATTAAATTAAAAAAAAACCCTACGAAAACTAAGCAAAAATTAGAATTGACTAAAATAACTGAAAAAGAATACTACTAAAAAAAACAGAGGCAGAAAAATTAAAAATTAAATGAAAAGAAAATTATAGCTGATATACATGAAATAAAACAAAATATTAAACAGTATTGAAAATTAAGAATTATAAGAAAGATAAAAATTATAAAAATTACGAAAGTGTGAGCTACGCTGTGAGACTGGATAACAACATAAAAATGAAAATGGGCAAAATTAATTGAAAGCATTGAAAGCGTGGACCCTCATAAGATCCTTAAAAGGACCGACAGATCGCGCGTTCTGATAACTAGGGGGAAGACTATTCCAGAGACGGGCTATCTGGACAGGATAAGAGGCCTCCATTACTGATTTATGAAAACGGGGTATTACCACATTGTGATTACGTTCCGAAGCTGTGTGCTGGAAAAATTCACGGAGATAATACGGTTTGTTTTTGCGTAATAGGTTATAAAAGTGAATCAGTCCTCTTTGCTTTAGATAATCGAGCATTGAGCAACCCAGCAATTTAGTACGGTACGGTGAAACATGGTCAAACCTACGAAGTCCATAAATGAAGCGGATACAATCATTAAGGGCTACTTCCGTCTTTCGAAGACAAACGCTATCGAGTCTAGGGTAAATCAAACTGCCGAAAGTGAAGTAAGGTAGAATTAAACTTTTAATCAGTTTTGAGCGGATTTCGAAAGATGATGAGTGAGCAGAGAGCCAGAGCCTACGAAGTGCAGCATAAACCTTACCGATGATTAACTTTGTATTGTCGCAGCATTTCAAATGTTGATTCAAAATAATGCCTAGATTTTTAACTTTGGGTGCCAAATTTAAAATTGTACCATCCAAGACCACATGAGGTGAATCATGCGGGTCAAAAGTGCCATTATGGAAGACAATGCATTGGGATTTGTCAGGGTTTAGCTTTAGGCGATTAGTCTTCGACCAAATATTGATTCTCTCTAAATCGTCATTAATTCGAAAATCCTAGGTATATAGGTAACTTCAGAAAATACAACAAAAACCAGTATTCGCGGTTTGTTGAGAAATATTCTTCTTACTTCTCCACAACTACCCCACCCAAGAGTTTTGTCGGGTGAAATAGAGAGTTTCGTAATTCTTAATACAAATTCTCCGAGTTTCAGAATTCCGAGTGAGTGTTAAGTGGCAAAAGAACTGTCATCTCCGTTACAAAACTCAAACCGAGAACGTTTAAATCAGGACTGATTGGTGGTTGTGACTTATATTGAATATTCCAACCATCAATCTGTACAAGTACAGACAAAAGCTCAAGATATCTCTGAACAGAATTTACCGGCGAAATCTGAATACACAGAACCCGTGATACTCATCCTTACTACCTCAAATTAGGTGTTTGTCGACAATCATTGACGAGCATGCCCGTAACTTCGTCGATGAACAATTTCGTGAGAGGTTGAAAGCTATTAAGCCGGGTGATATATCTGGCAGTGCTGTCAGAAATCGGACACTTAGCCTGGCGGTTGCCGGCATGAACTTGACCCTGATGACATTGAACTCTCTCTCTACAGTGTCGGCCGTCAACGAGTCCAGATCGTCATTCCATAGTAATATTTATATCATACCTAGTTTGTAGTTAAGTAATAATGTAGATATGCGGTAGTTGGAATTAAAGTTAATATACCGCAGTGCTGTTTTATTATTGTCATCTCCGAAAGATACTACAGTAATTGGCGACGAGATTATTTTTTTCTTCGAACGACACGCAAACATCAGCCTAAATGACAATGGACTCTAAGGCAATAGAGCAATTAATTATACAGCAACAGGAATTCATGCAATCAATGTTGGAAACTCAACAAAAATGGGCCGAAGGATGGAAACAATAAGTAAAAGAACTAAAAGATGTAAGTAGCAGTTCAAACATTAGTAGTATCGCAAAGGCGCCCCCGCCATTCCAGTCGTATGAAAAATGCAAGCATAACTGGGTATCCTATGTACAGCAACTTGATCAGCATTTCAATGCATATGGAGTGACAGACGATCAGCAAAAACGTGCATTCTTCTTATCGTGGTCAGGTATTGATTTATTTGAGTTACTGAAAAATTTATTTGGTACAGACGATTTTCAATTAAAATCATATAAAGATATCATAGACAAGCTTACGGAACATTTTAAAGCCAATATTCACGTTCTCGCGTCCCGTTATGAATTTTTCAAAACAACAATGCAACCGAATCAGTCTTACGCAGACTGGGTAGCAGCACTCCGTGGCAAAGCAAGAAATTGTCAGTATATGTGTAGTAATGCAAGCTGTAAAAAAGAATTCGTAGATGACTTGATTCGTGACATGTTAGTTTTTAATACGCCTCATGATGCAGTGCGCGTTTCAGCCTTACAAAAGACAAATCCGACTTTAAATGAAGTGCTAGGTTTAGCGACGACCTTCCAAGCAACACAAGCTACAGTAAACGTCATAAAAAATCCTCAGAGCAATTTCGCGCCTGAAATTTGTCAAATAAATACACATATCAATAACAAAAGCCGGTCTCGCAGCTATCAACGCAATTATCGCGCAAATCAGAGTGAAAACAAATCATGCAATGGATGTGGTTCGCACCATGCCAGGAGGAATTGCAAATTTTTAAATGCCCGCTGCCATAAGTGTCATAACATTGGACACATTTCTCATGATTGTTTATCGAATAATCGTAGTATGTCGGCGGCACTCTCTAATGGAAGTGGAGCTAGTTCTAGTAGTGAAAGCCGATCTCGTGTAAAGAAAAATTATAAACATTCTGAGCAAATTCAATCGCTACAGCAAGTTTTTTCGGTAAATAGTAAGTCCCGCCGTGATGGTAAAAAGTTTTTTATTACATTGAATGTGAATAATTTCATCATGGACTTTCAAATAGATACAGCCGCGACATGTTCCATGGTTGGCATCCCAGGTTACATTCAATTGCACAAACCTCCAGTTACTAAACCGGAGTGTACTTTGACAGCTTACGGCGGCACAAAAGTTCCAATTTGAGGCTTTGTCAGTGTTAATGTTAAATTTGGTAGCCAAATGAAAGAAAAATTGTGCTTGTTAATCACAAAGGTGCCTGATGGTAGTAATATATTTGGCATTGACTGGTTAGACGCCTTTGGATTAACAATAACAAAATTAGAAACTGTACAAATAGTTCAAAGTCGTGACTTAAATTTTAAAATTGAGCAATTATACAATAAATTCAGTAATGTTTTTAGTTCAAGTTTAGGACTATGTAATTCCTACAAGGCTCAGCTACATCTAAAGCCGGGATCGCGGCTAAAATTTTGCAAATCACGTCCTCTACCGTTTTCTCTGTTAAGTGCGTTCAAAGAAGAAGCAAACCGACTAGTCGATGCAGGAATATGGACGCCAGTCAAATTCAGTTCCTGTGCAGTTGTTGTTGGTGGCCTCACATCGACGCAGACATCGAAAGGAAAATTCAACAATGTGAACGTTATCAGCAATCCAGCTCAAGTCCACGTCAGGAGTTCTCAACGTGGCCGTATCCCTCAAATTCTTGGGAAAGGATACATTTGGAGTTTGCGGGTCCTTTTCAGAACAGCATGTGGTTCATGTGCATTGACGCTTACTCAAAGTTCCCTTTCGTGGTACGAATGGGCTCGACGACATCAGCAGCAACTATAAATGCACTACAGAGCATTTTCGCACTAGAAGGCCTACCAGACACCATTGTCTCAGACAACGGACCTCAATTTATATCAGCGCAATATCAAAACTATTGCAAGCAGAACGGAATTACGCACCTCACTACAGCCCCATTCCATCCAGCCTCAAATGGGCAAACAGAAAGGTTTGTCAGAACCTTTAAATCGGCACTACGTAAGACCGTTGAAGAATGTCAAAACTTGGAGAAGGCCCTAATCAAGTTCCTGACTAGTTTTCGTTCAACACCCTCATCACCAGTCGGGAAATCACCAGCGGAAATCCTGCATGGACGCCAGCCAAAGATATTATTATCCCAACTGCAGCCAGCAGAGCACCAATTGAGTTGCCGAAGAAATGCTTCATCGAGAACCAGCCCGTCTTCATAAAGAATTTCTCTAAGGGTCCACGTTGGTTAGCAGCCCATGTGCAAAATCGAATTGGTCGAACGATGTACCTTGTCAAAAGCGAGGGCCGACTTCTAAAGAGACATCTAAGTCAAATAAAATCAAGGGAGCTTTCGTCAACAGCTGATAAAGCTAACAGCACCTCGTTGAACCAGGCAAGTATAATTTCAAATAATACTAATAATCGGTTCCCTAGTTTTTCTCGGAACGTGATACCATACCCAATATCCAGCACGTCACAAGACAGCATATCGGTATCCAGCCGGGTATCACCGAGAACGAGCCCGACTGTGCCAACTCCACAGCAGGTGATATCAAATTCTGATCCGGAAGTGGGAAGCTTCAACACTCCCCAACCTAACGTTAGTTCGCAGCAGGATGTCGCCTTAACTCCGCTTAGACGGTCTATTCGAGATCGTAGGCCTGTTGTTCGCTTTGCATTTCAGGACTAGTAAGGGAGGAAGATGATATATCTGGCAGTGCTGTCAGAAATCGGACACTTAGCCTGACGGTTGCCATCATGAACTTGACCCTGATGACATTGAACTCTCTCTCTGCAGTCGGCCGTCAACGAGTCCAGATCGTTAATCCATAGTAATATTTATATCATACCTAGTTTGTAGTTATATATACATTATAATATACCGCAGTGCTGTTTTATTATTGTCATCTCCGAAAGATACTACACCGGGTGCGCGAGTTTTTAGCGAAATCAACAAAGTACATATGTAGCAGGAAAGCCCAAGCCAAGCTTCTCCTGAGGAGAAAAGCAGCGCCTTCGTCAACTACTTTGAATCAACCATCAATAGCTCCCCTCCAACTCATCTCCCTAACATTCATAGGCAAGTCCTAACTGAAAAGGAGAATTTTGAGGCACAAAACACCTCACCAACGTCACAATTTAGCCTTGAAAACCCAGCTGGAAATCGAAATGACCGGCAAATATTCACTAGTTCGGTTCATCTAGCCGCCCTTATTCGGTCAGTGAACAATAAAAAGTCGAGTGGATTATATAAAGAAATTCATAATTCGGAAGTTGCCACCGTTGCTAATCGAAATGTTACCAATAATCTTCAACAATTGTATAAACAACTGTTACTTCCCCACAGCTGAAAAGTGTCAAAGATAATACCAATTCCGAAGAAGGCATCTTCTAAAAGCATATCGGTATTCATATCAATTTCAATAATCGCCAACTTGGGCAAACTTCTGGAGAGATTAGTGAAACAACACCTTGATGACACTTGCGTAGAAAAGGAGATGGAGCAGCATCAGCAATTTGGATTCAAGACTATGCAACCCACTCTGCATCCACTATTAAAATTTCATACTGATGTGACCCAAGCCCTCAATAAAGAGACACATACTGTGGCGTGTTTCCTTGATGTTGAGAAAGCCTTCGACTCCACCTGAAGAGAAGGTCTTATCTCCAAACTAATTGGCTTTCAGTTCCCAACTTACCTCATTCGGATGATAGATAGCTTCCTCTACCAGGGACAAATCTTTGTGGAAATAAAGAATTGTCTATCTGCGCATAAGGACAGAAATGCGGGCGTCCCATAAGGCTCAGTACTTGGTCCGTTCCTCTTCAATCTGTTCACGTTTTACCAAACGCAGAATAATGGAGGAGTCACAACCCTTCTTTACGCGGATGACTAATTGATATATGCGCACTCCAAATCCCAGAAGTTGGCGACAACAAAAGCAGGTGATCATATTGCCAAGCTTTACGAGTACTATCGTAAATGGGGCATAAAGATCAACGACCCGAAATCGAGTTAACTGTGCATCAGAACTGCACGTTCACGTAGAGGCGTATGTCAAAACTCAAGAAACATCGAAATCACTATCAATAATGAAGTGATAAAACTCACTAAGCGCGCCAAGTACCTAGGTATAAATTTCAATGAACGTTTTAAGTTCAACCTTTACGCAAAAGCAGGCTAGGAAAGCAAACTATGCACTCAGCATGGTCAATCCTATAATGAGATATAGGAATGGACTCACTCTGAACACGAAACTGCTGATATACAAGCAGCTCATTAGGCCCACCTTAATGTACTCGTTTCCTATATGGCCATACCATATCGCCAACAAATATGGAGATCCTTCCTAGATTCGAGAGAAAAACGCTCCGAATCTACACTGGACTCTACCGGAGGCCCTGCGAAAAGCATTATCGCAATCAGGTCCTGTACGAGAAAGCTGTAATTTCTCCGATACAGGGCTACCTGGTTGAGATAATGAAGAAGCAGGTAGCCAAGATGTCCAATCACCCAAATCCAATTGTCAAAGAACTAACAAATTTTTCCCACTTACCCATTAACAAATATTGATCGTCTTTTTGTATGTTAAAATGTCATGGAAAATACTACCGTGAAGGAATTTTTACTTTTTTCGAGGAAAAAGGAGACAGCTACCGAGGCTAGGAGAGAATGACGGAAAGAGGACTGCAGCCTGCAGGATAGGATATATGCGACCTACTTCTGACAAGACCTTAAATAAGGAGACTAGAAACAGCACCAGGAAGTGAAGGCAGCAGCAACCTGGAGTAATATATGAGCTATGTATCTAGTACCTAAGTTAGTTAAGTATTAGAATTACGAAATATTTTTATTTAATTATAACTAGCCGTAGTTTAGAAGTAAGACATATGTTAGTTAGAAATTCATATATTTAGAAAATAAGATAACTCAGCCAAAGATAAGCTCGTAGGAATTATAATCAGGGACTAGGTTTAGATAAGAAAATATTGCTAGGATAAATGTACAAATTCTTTAGCGCAAATAAAATACTTGAGCTTGAACTTGACTGAATTTCATTGCCATTCGAGCATTCCTCCAAGACGGATCAATAGCAGTAAAGCTGATTTAGTTTAAATATTCTTGGGCGTATCGAACCCATAATATAAATTATTGCGTTTGAACAATAAATTATTACTAAAAAAAGGGCGGTCTAGTTAGATACACCTGTACATCATCAGCATATACATGAATTTCACAACACGCACAACTTCCGGTAAATCATTGAGGAATAAGCAAAAAAACAAAGGACCCAGACTTGATCTTTGGGATACCCTTTGTACAAGCTTCCGCGCAATGGAAGTTTTATTTTCTGATTATTATTTTAATATTTTCGATTATTATTTATTATTACTTCTTAAACTATTAGTATTGAATTAAGAGCAAATAGGACCCCGTGCTTTTTTCGGACGAAAGTAAGTTTAATTTAAGAGGTACTGATGGGTGTCGTCATGTAAGAAAACCTTAAGCTGAAAGACTGAATCCTCGGCACACTAATAAAACAGTGAAATTTGGTGGTGGCAATTTAATGTTCTGGGGATGTTTTTTTGGCTATGGCGTTGGACCTCTTTTTAAAATTTATGGTATAATGGATGCCGTTAAATATAAAGAAATTTGAGAGGAAAAGATGATGCCGTATGCTGATGAGCATATGCCTTTATTGTGAACGTTTCAACATGACAACGATCCCAAGCACACTTCAAACTTGGTGAAAAGTTGAACTATGAATAATGAAGTCACACCTTTGGATTGGCCGTCCCAATCCCCAGATATCAATCCAATTGAGAATCTTTGGGATATTGTAAAATATAATCTTCGTAAGCAAAATTTTTCTAAGAAATTGGACCTGAACACAGCCGTTAAAGAAGAGTGGGAAAGAATTCCAAAATGCATCATCGATAACTTGATTTCATCTATGCCTAGAAGGTGTGCACTTACTTGAATCGCCATGATTATTGATGACTTCATAATCATGGCCATTCAAGTAAGTATTAAAAAATAAATCATTTAAAACAAAAGTTGCAAATGTTTTGTCCAAATAAAAGTGTGACTTAATTGACATTTTTATTTTTTTTATTTTTCTGAGAGTTGAAAATTATTATTTGTTGTAGCCTTTGTGGTTAATACATTACGGAAAAAAATTGTGTAAGAAAATTGTTAAGCTCAATTCAAAATGAAGAGAGTTTTGAACAAAAAAGTTTGTTTCTGACTTCGGTTGCAAATGTTTTGTCAAGTACTGTATGTGTCCTTACTGTATCGGTTATTCTATTCTTTAACCCATTTTGTTTATCGCGAACAATTAATACCTTAATGAATTAAGTTAGTTCCTACAATCATAAGGTCATAAAGCTTATGACTGTCATAAAATTAGTCGTTTTTATTTATATCTTAGCTTATCGTATAACTTACACCATAAGTATCAAAAATATATAATTTTTGCGTTGAGTTATACTGCAACCGCCACAACTCCATGGTACCTAGGTAGAATCCGATATTTTTTTTGGATTTTGCCAGCAATCAATTGCAGAGGTAATGATCACATCGGGATTTTTTTGTAACTACGTTTTATTTGACATTTCGGGTTCTTCCGTAGTACCACAAAAGTTATACCTGCTTTGTGAATATGACCTTTATGATAATTTTAAATAATTAATTTTATAATTTTTAAGTACAATAACTCGACTGAAGAGGTTCAGTTTGTAATATTATTGGCCTAAATAAATACAGTTATCTAACAAATTAGCTCCTAAAAGCTAAACTCAATTTATTACAATTACTTATTTAGTATATATTTTTAATGTATTGCGCGTATATTGGTGCTTTAAAATTAATTTTACAGACATCGTGCCCAAGTTCTTAAATCAGCACTATCCCAGAGGATTTATAAAACGAAAGCCTAATTGTCCTCACTATTCCCTTGTTATTAATGCTTAATAAGCTCACAAAGCAATGTTTCGCTTATTAGACTTTTAGAACTTTTACACTCCCATTTCACGTTAACTCATAGTATACACTGTATACATACTTCAATACTATCTAAAGTGTATCACAGAAGGGAATTTATTTTCATTATAACTTATGTGGATACAGTACAAAAAATAAACCAAGGCTGACTTGATTCCGCATAGCCAGCACTCTATGCATTGTTTCCTATTCCCAGACCAGTCTGATGGAAACATTAATCACATTCAATATTTACTGACAATGAGGCTAGACAGAAGCTTATTGGACTGAGCGATTTTCATTATTTTTACACCAGCCTGGGCTATTGATTAAGATAAAAATTTTATTTTTTTGTGGTTTTGAGAAATTCTTGTTATCTAAATAACATTTTTTATCCAGAGCAATTAATATAAATGTGTGGAATGAAGTATGTATTCTAACTATTCATAGAGAATGCTATAACATATATGTAAAACTGAATAATTAACAAGAAATTTCTTAATTGGTCTAAGGCCAATAATATTACAATCTGGATGAAATCAGGATAAGAATAGCTACATATTGTTATGATAATTGTAAATCCCCGAATAAATTATTGTGTGTGAAATTTCAGCCTATTATAAGTCTACGCGTTTTCAAAAGTAGTTAAAATAGGTATCAAGAAACAATTTTGTCTACCAGGGAATTTGCTTAACGTTGAACATATGCGAAGCAGGAATACATTTTTTAATAATACCAGAATTATCAGGTGGCTAGATGAACAGCTTCGCAGATATGTATAGAAAATTGAAATTTTTGTTTGGCAACACTACAAGAGAGTTGCCTATGCCTAAACCTTAGAATTTAGATCATATAACGAAAAGGATAGGCTATGCTGTATAAAATTCGTGTACGTGGGATAAGCATTTGTTCTTAAGACACGGAGGGGAAATGAAGGTGCTACCCCTACCTTGTTATTCGTTAGTTCGACAATTCTAATTTATTTCTGACATTTCAGGTTATATGACAAGAAATTCGAGTTTGATTTAGCGAATTTGGAGTAAATAACTAATTAAAAGTGATTTTTACTTAATAGTAGTGTGGTACAATAGTGAAATATTGTTTTGTGAACGGGATTTTCTATAATCGAGACTGCGGTGTCTTGAATTATCGCGTAGAAGTGCGCTGTGCTATGCTGAAGAAACAACCAGTGATATTCTCTTAGGAAATCATTTTGCAGTTAAGCGTAATTCTTTTAACAATAAATTATAATGTTTTAAATAAATATTTATAAAAATAAACAGCCGTGGCAAAAAAATTTAACATTTTCCAATGCCAGTTTCTTTGTTTATAATCGAATTGTCATTGGCGCCTTAAGTTACAGTAGCCATACAAAGGCAACGCCAAAAAAATATTATCAGAAAATAAACGGGCTACTAGGAAAATTCGTACAAATCTAAAAAGTTATAAAAATATTATATAATTATAAACTTAAAAATTTATTTAAAAATGTTGTTATATAATGGGATCTCTTCTATTGAATTTCTTCAATACTTAATAAAACGTTTGAACCACTAATTTATTCGCCCGGTGTGAAAATATCGTAGTTTACTACTTCCATGACTAAAACGAATACATCGATGCAGTACTACTACATGCAGAAAAATGCTTAAGTTTTTCTTTCTCATAGCCTATCCTTTTTGTTATATGATCTAAGGCCTAAACTGAATCAGCATTTGTTTATAACATTAGCGTATATAAAAGAATGAGAGAATAAAAGAATGAGAGACAAAACTATAATATGAGTTTTAGACTGGGCTCTTATACTCCAAAACAGTAACAACAGAGGTTTTTCAACACCGAAATCGCGCTGAATTTTCGAGACCTTGGCGTAACGAAATCCAATGAACACTTTGGCCTATTAATAATTTATTCAAAATTAGACCTTAATACACTAGACACACAGCACGATCTAATAAATCATTAGTACTAATTATTCATTAAAATGCCGTGTGTCACATAGTATACGTCATTATGGCTAGAAAATCAGATCATAATGAGGTGTTTTCTTCTTTCATTATAGCTACTATGAGGAAAAATAAGCTAGATTTGGCATACAATGTAAATATGGAGCTCCGCTGTGCATCAGCCCATTTGAAAAATAAGAAGAAGATATGCAAAGAAATGCAAATCGCAAATTATATTAGCAATATTCGTTTTAATATAATGTTTTTCTCATTTGTAAATTGTTAAATTGAAAAATAAAATAAATAAAAACAAAGTTTATCGCGTTAATTCGATCCATATCGCTTCTTTAATGTCATAAGTATATCAAAACCAGTTTGACAGTACAACTTAATTAAAGAAATGACTGGCTGTCTGCAGTTTATAATGAATCATTATAGCATAGACAGGAAATACCCAGATATCGACGGTAGTACTAAGAAAGTGATGTATGGAAGAGCTCATAGCAAAACCTCAATAACTCACTTATCTCGGCTAAATAAATCATGGATACGAACCAAAAATATTTTTCAATATGTATAGGCAAAATTAATTTCTTTCATAGAATTTAAATCGACCATATTTCTTCAGAATTTGTGTGCATTATTGGTGGCTGAAGACGATTCGAATAAGTTGTGTGTTAGCTAAAAAATTTTATGAGCGTAGATCTAGATCAGCGCGGATTTTTGATTTCAATGTAGGAAAGAATTGATTTATTTCTGGGACCCGTATGAACCAATGTTGACGTATGAGAAATTGTAGTCTGCATTGCATACTGCATGCAAGACTAAGCTGAAGAACCTTTTCTAATTCCGGAACAGCGTGCCACTATGCGATGGTGCTTGAATGCTTGCCATCAATAGCACCAACACAGTTCGCAAACCAGTTTTTATACCCTAGATGAAATCTATAGGGGTATACAAAGTTTGTCATTCCGTTTGTAACACCTCGAAATAATGATGGTAGGGCAAAATGAATTGGACACCCACGCATAATATTAAAAGTTATTTTGATTTTTGCATGCCCGTCCGTCCGTCTGTCTGTCTGTCTGTCTGTCTGTGCGCACGATAACTCGAGAACGCGTTCACCTAGAAAGCTGAAATTTTGTACACGGACATTAAAAAAAAGTAAAATTAAGTTCGAAAATGAGACAAATCGGGCAACTCCTTCGTGGGGTTGCCATACAAAAATTTCGTTTTCCACGATATATTTGGACACTACCGGAGAACACGTCGGCATAGAAAGCTACACACTGGTACACTGTGTTTTCATAGTAATAGCAAATAAAATTTCAAAAATGGGCTAAATCGGGCAACCCCTTCTTGGTGTTTCCATATAATAATTTTGGTTTTTTACATATACTTTGAAACGATCAGTCCCAGACATTTTTATTGTACTAAAAACTTCTTCAGAATAAAAAATCCTATAAAATTGGTTATAATCATTTTTTCTGTCCGACGAGCCGTTCTAGAAATATGTATATGCGAGAAACCTATGCAAAAAATCAAAATTGCTCAAATGGGTGACCATACGAAATTTCATACGTGCATTCATCTAGGGTATGATAAGAATTGGTCTTAGACCAATTCTAGCTTTTTCACTTGTTATATAAAATGTTTGGGCTGTTTCCTTAACTTTGTCTTTAGTGGGTGCTTTTATGTATTCTTCCTGAAGGCATTCCGATATTTTTTCTGATGTTTCTTTTATTATATTATGCACCGTAGACATCCCGATACGAAAGACGTACGACAGACTAGCCTAGCTGATTCTTGTTGCCGAAAATCTAAACAACAATTCGATGGAATAATTGCAATTTTGTGTTTCAATTGACTTAATGCACCAGCACCACATACCTCAAGGTGATTAATAAGCGATCTCTCGCTGACAATGGTAATCTTATCGAACGTTTGCAGAAATGTGAGCCAAGTATACCAAGTAGTTTGTTGAATTGCTCTTCTGTCATTCTGGTGTAGTTCTCAAAAGATTCTGCATCTGCCATCTGCATTTCTCGCACAAGATTACATGTATCTCCTTGGCTTTTTCGGCGACGATGAATATCACGAACCCACCATGGTCGTTTCCACCTTGTCTCTTCCTCCTCAGAAATAATTGCACACTGTGCCATCAAAAGAATGCATCCAGATGTGCCAACAATTATTTGATTTGTACTCATTTTCATACAAATAACTCCATCAATTTCAAATTTAACTCAAATGACAGTTAACTTCAAAGCTCGAAACTCACTCTGCGCTGTATTGTGAACAGCTTTGCTCTGGACTGAAAGCTCACTCTGCTCCACTCTGCATTGTGAATGCGGCATTAGAATTTAAATCGACTATATTTCTTCAGAGTTCGTTTGCATTATTGGTAGGGTCCGAACAAATTCTGTCTGTCGCCTTGCGAGTTGAGTTGGGTGGGTGGGTTAAGTTGGATAAGCATAGAAAATTACACACTTTGGCGAAATAAATTGGCATGGATACAAGTCGCAGATTTAAGGAAATCACGCCTGCGGCTATCACTAATCGCCATAACCAAATTAGGTTGATTTTGCATTTTTTGGTTTCCGCATTCAAGAAAATTACAAATTTAACAAACAAAAAATGGACTCGAAAGATATTAGCTATGTTCTTTTGTGTCCACAGTACACGTCAGAACAAAAGATACAAAACGAACATCTCATTCATTTTCATAGAAAGGATTAAATGAAGCGAACAGTACAAAAAGTTCGCTTCAATCGACAGAACAATTTGTGCTCTCAAATACTGGAGAGGAGTTCTAAATGTTTTAAATATGATAAAGTATAATACCTACTTATTGAGGTAAAAATTTCATTGAAATTGCATTAAAATTGCAAGTAGGGAAAATGTACGGCATACCAGTAGAACGATTAGTAGGAAGTTAATGCAAATCGATGATAAAATGCGAGTACACAGTAAAATTTCCACTTACTCTAATAAATTCAGTTCGTGGAATGCAAAGAATGACAGTGCGTATGTACTTAAGTACACGCAAAGAAGGAATAATTGCAAGAACTCTTAGCGGTTTCGGCTTCCCTGCTTGCTTAGTAGTGAAATATGAAAATAAATATCATGATTCAAACTAAGAGAAAAAAATTGTGCAAGGTATTGAAAACATTAATTTATTTATCTCCCCGCACACCATTCACACCATTCACCATTCGATTTAAATTCTATGAAAGAAATGAATTTTTGCCTATATTGAAAAATATTTTTGGTTCGTATCCATGATATATTTAGCCGAGATCAGTTAGTTATTGAGGTTTGCTATGAGCTCTTCCATACATCACTTTTTTAGTACTACTGCCGATATGTGGGTATTTCTTGTCTGTGATTATAGACTATTGATTCGTTAGTTTTTTCTTCAGGGTATAAGTTATAAAAAAATATGGCCCGTAGCCTTCCTCTACTAAAGCTTAAAAAATGCCACCCTACCGAATTACTGAGTGATTAGAAAAATATGGTCTTTTGGCATTAAACATGGTATATCTTGAAAAGTACAGGGTATATGGTTTATTTTAAGATGGCATTGTATGCATCATTTGGCAAAATATAGTCATATTAGTCGTCTGGGGCACCCTGTATTTGCTTCTCCTTTTCCAAAGTTGAAATGTAAAAAATGTAAATTTCACCAAATTAATGACCATAGATTTTCCTTCAACGAACAAATGAAACAACGATACCCGGCATAACTTAAGAATCGGTTACTAATTACGCCGATACGATAGCGTATTTTAGCGTAGTGATAGCTTAGCGTAGTAATCATATGTCAAAAGAGTTGCTTTGACAGTTAATTATTACGCTACACACTTTGCCACGGTGAACGAAAGCGTAGTGTAATAAAAACTTTGAATTTTTGAATTCGAGTTTTTTAACATAAAATAATAAAATATGTTCGCAAATGTATGAACAAAAATTTAAACTGAATAAATACAATACAATGATCCTAAAAGATTTATATATAATTTTTCAATCTGACAAACTGTCTCCTAATCTAACAAAGATTTTATTTAGTGAATCCATTCCTTTATACTTAAAGTCTTTAAATATCGAGTAAATTCCTTGCGGATTACATAGATCATAGATACAAAAATGTGTGAAATTTATTAAAGCAAAAATAACAGAACTAACAGCTGCACTGGTTTGAAATACAGCACCAGTCTATACTAAAGATTTACCACCTTGCGATCTCATAATAATACTTGTTATGCGTAACTTAGTAAAGCTAGTCAAACCCATTAGACATGCCCAGCTAATTATTATAAGCACATGTACAAAGCTGAGCTACCAATAGGGGATTTGGGATAGGCACTGCAGTTAATGCTGTATAAATTCCAGTCACTTTTGAAGACTGATATAAACAAAATTGTTCTCATTGACATACATATGTGGCAGAGATAAGGCCAAGAGACAAGCACACGGACTAGCAATGGCGCTAAGAGAGACATCATATTTTATTCCATCATAGTAGACGTAATTATTCCAGTGAGCAATTGTTTTTAAGTTTTCATAAAAGAAAAGCAAAAAACTAGTTAACATTATTTAAAAGACGAAAACATAAAAATCTCTGGTACTAAAATTTGGTTAAGGGGAATCAGGTTGATATTGTGGTCCATCGGTTGTATAAACTAGATTGCAGTCTGCTGAATTGCTTCCCCTTCCAGCACATTGTATTAAAGTCACAGCACTGGATAAAAATCAACCTAATCCTTCGCCTATTAATAATACAATAAGCAAATTTCCCTAGTGCATTCTGCTAATACTAGGCAAAACAATCAAATTAAAACTGCGATGCTTTATGGTTGACCTCCTATTGATATCGTTTTATCATGAAGGCAGCCAGTTGAGATGTAATCATTCCAACAATCTTAACAATGGAGATTTTTTCATTTAAAATAAAATAAGATAGCCTTGATCAGGATATAGCTGTATAAAATAATACGTTTCACTTTGGAAAGACCATTTAATTGCCCTTATTTACATAACTTAGTAACAATCATTCCGGAAAATATATATTATTGTCGTCCTCCATCCGCTATATTTCACTATCCAAAATACGATAGTGAAAGGTACAGCAAGTCACACTCAGTCGACTCAATGAACGGAAAGGAAGTGTTTATCTGTCATCTTTGGTGCTCAGTGAACACACGATAGCACTCAGTAGTGACAAAAAGTCACTTTTTGTACGCTTTTTTTCTGTCAGTGAACGCACCCAAGGTGAAGTGAAGGAAGAGTATTACAAGATACTTAACCATAATAATAACCATAAGGTTTTCTTTAATTAAACGTAAAACAAATGGACTTCGGATAAATTATAAATTAAAATATCACGCGTAAAAATAAAATAACACTAAAATTAAAAATTAAGCAAAAAAAACATAGGAAAAGTAATGTATAATATAATTTAATATATTATGAATAAGTCTGTCCGTATTGAAAAATGATAATATCAGGATTCACATTGAATATACTGTCGTGACCCAATATTCAATTGGTGGAATTGTGACATCACGACTCGAGCTAGCAGCAAGTGTACAAGTAATTAAACGATTTGCAATAACTAAGCATTTTACTTCGCACAGTAAAATGCCTGGCGATTGCGAATTGTTTACTTGAAAACTGTCACATCTACTGCTGTATGTAACTGGGCATTGAGTCATGGTTAAGTAATTCACTTCGCATAGTGAAATACTCAGCTGGACTCACTGTTTGTTTACATGCAGTATTGGGGGCTCCAGCTGTCGGCAGTGATTGACGTAATATTTTGTAATTATGATTGCAAGGTATTGCGCTGGTCACTGGATCAAAGTCGCTTCCGCCTGGTTGAGTGGAGGTGAGCACGGTCGATTCAGTAGAAGTTGGATTTTATTTGGAGATAACGGTTCGGTGTCCAATTAATTAGTTTTAAATTCAGTTCGATCGCGAGTAACAGTTCTTCTTGTAATAAAACAAATTTAAGCGGGTCAATAAAGTTTTGCATTGGAAATACGCGAGTTTTTATTGGTTTTTAATTGTTTTTTACTGGATTGCTTTTGGGACACGACAATACAATCGTGAAAGCCCAGCATCCGGTTTTTGAAGAAATTATTATTTGAATTAAACAAATTAATATAATTTAAATAGCACAATCTAATAAAGATCAAATATTTAAATATGTCTAAAAGTTACTCAGAGATAATATTACCGATAAAAAGTTATCCAGCAGAATTATTGGAAGAATCCCAGGAAAGATTGAGAGAGTTCATTGAAAGAATGCAAAACTATGAAAGCAAAGATGCGAAAAAATTTTCACACAACATGAAAAACGTATGAAATACCATTAAAAATGTTAATATATGGTACAAACCGCTTAAAGGAATAGTAAGTAGTTAATAGGCTAATAATATCTAACTAAAATAAAAGTTTTATAAAACTTCATTGGTAGCTGTTGCGATCTCTTATGACCTCGATAAGAAAACTTCGTATTTTGACATTTGTCCAACATATTTTAAGATCGTCTTATATAATTGTTAAACTACTACTATTATTATTTTTTTAATTTAAGTAATTCTATATCTAAAATTACAGGCATTCTTATCTATAATGATACGAAAAACAAATAATAAGGAACTTTCGAAATATTAAAGAAATTATTATTTCAAGTTTGGACGAACAAAAGAGTTCTCTAGAATCCCGTTTGGATGAACAAAAGAGCTCTTTACAGAATTGTCTAGAAACTTGTTTAGAGGAAGAGAAGAACTTTCTGCAAAATTCATTAGACGAACAAAATGTGAAAATTGCAGAAATCCAGCAGGAAGTGCTGGAAGTTCAACAACAAGTGTTGGAAGTACAACAAAATGTCACGGAGCAGCTTGATAACTTTAAATCAGATTTGGAGAGGATAAAGTATCGAAAAGCTCGAGACGAAAGAATTGAAATACCCGGTGCAGGCAGAATGAAACTTCCAATATTTGATGGACAAAATCCGTGGCATATTTTCAAGAGACAATTCAATTCTATTTAGATGACATATGTAATGACAGATGTAATCGAAAGGACATTCATCACAAAGAGGAAGAACTGATCCGGAGAAGATAGAAGCCGTCATAGATTGGCCAGTTCCATGGGAGCTTTATGAAGGAATTTTAATTAATATAAGTCTGTGAAAACTATTATCACTGAATTAAAAGTATAACTATCTAGTAATATTAGCTGTGTTCTTTTGTGTCCGCAGAACAGAGCACAACAAAGGATACACAAAAGAACGCCTCATACATTTTCATAGAAAGATTTAAATGAAGCGAACAGTACGAATAGTTCGCTTTAGCCGAGAGAACAATTTATTCTCTCCAGTATATGGGATTTCTAGAACAAGGTGCACAAAAGAACACAGTTATTGTTACTGTGAAACTTAAACAATTAAAGTCTTTTGGGAATCTTTTCATACGATTTAAATAAATAAATGTCTTGATTAATATATATAACTGTACAAAACAAATAAATGTAATAAATAAATATTATCTTATGATCTAAAAGTGTAGAATTCTTTCCTAACTGTTTCATAAAACTAAAAAAATAAGTTTAATTTTAACCATTTTTAAAGATTTTTTCTAAAATACCATAAAAGTTACCATTTTTGTTTAAATTTCAGTCTCTACCGTGGGTTATAATAGGCCACTCCTCGCATGGGAAATTTTAAAAGAGTACTCTAAAAAAGTGTTCTACATCTTTTCTAGAACATTAACAGGAACGTCACTTCATCATTGACTTGCAAGATGGTTTTCAAACAGCTTATAACCTACATTACAACACGGTTAAATTTTTGAGTTAATTTTTAAAACCTGTAGAAAGTTCGAAGGTATTTTAAGACAATTTGTATATAAAAACAGGAAACGGTAAGTTTAAAAATGTTGTATCAATTTCGTCTTAATTTAAATCTTTGAAAATGTCTCAACCTCTCTGTAAACCTAAAAGTTTGAAAATAGGTTTAATTTTCTCGTATGTTTCAATTCACACCGAAAGGGCTTATTTTTAAGTCTCTTCTGGTCTGAATTGTAAACAGTCACGTTTCTATTAAACAAATATTTTCTCAATTTAAGACTTATAAAAATCTGAATTTTTTCTAAACTCAGGAAATGTTAAAATAGTTCGTCATTTTTCCTACAAAAAATTAAAATGAATGAAGTTTTATTTGTATACCTTTTTCAACTTAAATAATAAAAACTAACGGAATTGTTGATATAGTGAAAGCGAAACGTGGAGTGAAGTTCCCTCTTCATTTAGTGGTGGCAGATGATTTTTCATCTAAAAAAAAAAAATTTGTTATATTTGTCTATTACATATAAAATAAAATAGTAAATATATATAAAAATTGTAAGTCAATATTATCTCCATCCAGACCTTTTAATATGGTTTATCACAAAGAGGATCCAGAAAGACAAAAAACATCAACCAATAAATACGAGCAGGCCCGCACTGGTTAAAAAAAACATGCGGTAATGGGAAAAACATTGTAAATGTATAGATACCTACTGTTAGTTTCTTTTTAAGCACTGCTACCCCACATAATCAACATATAACTAATAAAATATCCATTTCCAGCATTTGAAAGCACAAAACGGAAAAAAACGATGCAGTTCACTTCTAAAAAGTATAAGCAGAAAAACGTTCTTTAGCGACACATTAAGAAGATTTATTGATGCGACAAATAGGACATTTTGCCAGAATAGCATTTGGAAATAATTTAGAAACACAATTGCGTATTTTCCGCTTTTTATAGAATAGTATAAGTCTCGACAGTATATTCTTGCTTTACACTCGTATATATAATTTCATTTTTTTTATAAGTAAACATATGGCACTCGTAAATAAATAAATTGAAATCGACAAAAAATTTCCTTTTATTTCGAAACTCCCTTGTAATATTTCAAGAAGAATTCTAATACAATGAAAACCATCAAAGCAAATATTCTCCAAAATTCCAACTTCACTGCCTGAGATTGAGAAAACTTTAGTTTAGATTTAAAACCAGTGTATTCTCAATATAATTCATTTAAATTGAAACTTGCCGGCTCAAACCTAAGCCAGTTAAAAGTTTCTATTTCAAACTATGTGAAAATATCAATGTAAAACTGATTCGCCTTGATAATTTTAAGACTTTGTATAAATTTTAATGTCGAACTTTTTCAAAATGGAATTATATACCAACTTAAAAGTGTAATTAAGGCCTCGAATTTTTAACCGTGTACAAATTGTAAATTAGAGCACCTACATCAGTACTCAAGCAGGTTATAAAAGCTCTACTCTCTCCTATCCTAATTAAAAGTGTTTTTATATGAAAGCTTTACTTTTATTTTATGTTAATCCTAATACATAGATAGGTATTCGACACACACTCTCAACACCCTCACTGAAATGTTGCAATTCTGGCATAATGCTTCACCTTAATTATCACGAGCTGATGATGAAGAGTAATAATATGATTAGATTATTCCTTATTATCTACCCGACATTGATTAGCTAAAGCTGTGTTGATCTTCTTAGTTAACCCCCCGTACTTAATCTGCAAGATGTATCTTTCAAGTAATTAATTGAAATGGACACCATACATGTACATATGTCGAAAGCCTAAGGTATTCAACTCACCTATCCGGCAGTGTTGTATATTCGCCCTATTTAACAAAATCTGCCTTGTCAGTTTTATTTTCACAGAGGTATGCCATGGTTTGCTATAAAGGAATTACTGAAGGGAATGCTCGACCAAGGAATGATTTTACCCAAGAGTCTGAGGGGAGCAGTAATAGGCATCCAACTAACCTACGTGTAATAATCATGTGTGCAAATTGTGTGGAGATGTATATTCCGGGAAGACCTTGCCATTACGAATAAATACGAGCACATGCCTTTAGCATAATAAGATGATTATATTGTATTCATCCTATACATGGACAACGCTGAAGCTGATAAAGAGAAGAACTTGAGTTCTTTTAAAGTAGTAAATATTCGAATTTTTCTTAACATTTCACTTATAAATTCTACAAGATTTTCTGGAATATGTTCTAGAGTGTGGCATATTTTTGCTCGAACTTGAGAATGGAGGGTTTAAATAAGTTAACTGGAGTAGCAGACAGGGTCTGAAAGTTTCACTTACTTTTGGTTCCTAATGTTTTTTTCTGTGTGGTATTGTTTGAAGTTGTAAGCTCTACGATAAAATATATCAATGCGACACCAAATGTATCCTGTTTAGAGTAGAAAGGATTAAGATAAGCATGCAAAGGAAAATAAAGTGTTTGTTATATGGAAGAGTAGCCACAAAGAATAAGCTAGTGTATACTACAGTGAACACAGCAGCAATATGTGAGGATTGTATAATCCAATTTCCTTATCCATTGGGATTTCTGACCTAAGTATTATTATCTAAATGTGAATTATTTCATAACTTGTCTAGTGTAGTATAAGCTCTCAATGCCACCTACCTATAATCTTCGTAGAATATGTGAGCAACTGAAATACCTCTAACTCCAAGTAAGCTTTCACACTGAACCTGGATCTCTTTTTGAACCTGGCTTTCGTGTGACATTAGATTATCTGTCATCTGTAATCGTTGTTCCTTCAAATGCAAAACTTACGTCAGCTGCAAACCTTTTAGGGTACATGACCCAATTTGCCACATTTTCTTCTGAATATGATAATATATTAAATCAATAGTTTCATATTGAACCTGAACAAAGAATATATTTGTCCTCCGTACAAACAGGTCCCTTAGTGTTTAGGTTACTGAAGGATATCGATGAATTGTTGAATTCTTATGTAATATCTTAGCATAATACAATTACAAGAAGCAACAAAAAGGACACATAATGTGTAACCATTTCTGTACGCACCTTGTGCCAGATCACCTCCAGTAGAAAGTTTTTGTTTTCTGAGACATTGTTCTTTGAAGATGGATTCCTTAGCTGCCTGTCTGCTGCATGGCAAAAAGAAAAGAGATATAGGGTAAACTACCCAATTTCGAACATCCTGGCCTTATTCAAGCACCCTCTTGATTATTCTTCTTTATCTAAGCCGGTTGATAGAAACCTACTATAAAGGCATGCGTGATAACTGTTAGAATTTCTTTTTGATCCACTCATTGCTTACACCAATCGGAATTCAGTAGTTGTGCAATCTCCAAAGTGGATATATTCCACAATTTTTACTGCTCTTTATATTAACAAGTAAAAAAGCTATAATTCGTCTAAGAACAATTCTTATGATACTCTAGATGACTGCCCGTATGGTCACACATCTGTGCAAGTTTGATTTTTGAAGTGGCTTTTCGCATATACTTCTACAACGGTTCGTCGGACAAAAACAAATGATTATCACCAATTTTATAGGATATCATATTCTGAAGAACTTTTTCGTACATTTAAACCGTATAGGACTTATCGTTTTCACAGTATACTTAAAAATCCAACAAGAAGGGGTTGGCCGATTTAGTCCAATGTTGAAATTTGTTTTGCATATAGCAATATGCTACATTGATAAGACTGCAGCGTGTATACCGGCGGCTGTCAATCAGAATATTCGAATGCACCCAGACCGAGAGAAGTGCGTTTCCTCGAGCTCGGGGTGACATGCTGATAAGAAAAGAAAAATAAGAAGAAGACAATCTTCTCTGTCATTTATGATCCATCGAGCAGCTACATCAGTGAATGAACAAAAAATAAATTTCCGCAATCATCTGCTAGTAAACACAGCCTTTATTTTCGCCTACCCCGCACAAAATCCGCCACTTTTTCGGGCAGGAAAAATTACTTGGCTGGAAGAACAGTCAACTTTTCTTTATTCAAAAAGGTGCCGAAAGATATTCTAATGTATCAATTACACCAAAGCTATACTAATTAGTGGCAGCCACTGTACCTTATTGCAGAAAAGAAAATCTGAACAATATTAACTGGATAGTTTATCTATACGGAGAAAACTTGTACCAGTGCAGCACTTTGCTTGATTTATAGTTCCAGACTTTATGTTACACTAAATTGAATTGTTTATAATTAATGCATGCTTTCTATTTTATTCGCTAAGCAAAGTATTTCCATGCCGAATATTTAAAAAAAATTCTTCATTATCGTTAAATTCCAAACTTTATGGCATAAATCTTAAATTCATTTCTAAGCGATCTAGATTCCAGGTTGATTCCTCTTCTGAAACAATAATTAGCTGTTATAAGAGCGCTTTATCTAGTAATAATTTTTCGTAGAAGTTATTTGTTTCTTTGTACATATATATATACGTATACATATATATCAATATTATTATTAGTATTAGTATTATTATTTCTTTTATCACTGGAATGAATTCAAACAAAAAACGCGGAATATATTACGTCTTTGAAAGTGTTAATATTTAGGAATGTTGTACTTTAAGAGATATTTAAGGCAATGAACTATTCTAACGTAATTATGCTCTAAATACTTTTATTTCTCCTATCACTGTTCCGGAGCCCTCTCGCATGAAGGTCGCCTAGGTCCGCCTAGTCTCTCTTTCCAGGTCAACAAGGGACTCTGAAAACATCTGCCCTCAGAGTCAGATGGGTGCCCCAGCCACCCACGGATGCAAACCATCTGCACCTTCGGTGATGGATATGGCTAGGTGACGTAAGGGTCCCTTCAGGAACGAATGTGTGCCGGCTTTTAGTTAATAGGCACGAATTTTTTTTTGATTATGGCAGACGGCAGCGGCAGGTTTTTCGTGTAACCTCCCCACACTCCCCGCCAATATCTGAGGCGAACTAGCGTGCCGCCCTGCAGTTAACGTTGTCCGTCGAGTGATCTGTCAGCTCATGCTGGCAGTCTGGACTTTACGTCCAGGCCAATCACTCTACATAGCTCCATAACAAATTGTATTTACTATTTTTATGAAAATACTATGTACAAAATTTCAGATCTCGACGTTGAGGTAGTGTCCACGTGTAAAACAAAATTTTTGATTGGCAACCCTACGAAGGAGTTGCCCTATTCGTCCCATTCTCGAACTAAATTTTACCTTTTTTTAAAAGGCCATATGCAAAATTTTAGCTTTCTAGATATACGCGTTCACGAGTTATCGGGC
Source organism: Dioctria linearis (assembly GCA_963930735.1). Classification (NCBI taxonomy): domain Eukaryota; kingdom Metazoa; phylum Arthropoda; class Insecta; order Diptera; family Asilidae; genus Dioctria; species Dioctria linearis. Next base: position 110,363,545 of record OZ005741.1, read on the forward strand.
AGACGGACGGACGGACACACATGCAAAAATCAAAATAACTTTTAATGGCCTGGGCACAGTTAATAAAAAAATTAATTTCGATAATCGTTAATCCGTTACTAAAAAAGTTAACTTCGTTAAACGTTAAGCGTTACTTTCAGGAAAATTTAACGGAAGTTAACATTAATCGTTAATCCTTAACTCCTAATAGTAATTGTAATCGTTACATTATGGGACTAGTGAAATGAGCAACTATATTGTACATATACCCTAGACACAGGGAACATATCAACAATCATGCTGGAGTAATGATCATTCGTTTCGTCATTGCACCAGTTACGCCTCCATAAGGTCATCCATTTGCAATTATACATTACCTGTCGATAAGTGCGTTTTCAGCGGTGAGGAACTGCAAGTTATAAGAAAATCAGCTGATTTTCAAGGCATCACTATTAGATATCATTTGTGAAATTTACTGTTACATTTATAAGCCAAACAGTATCTGCTACAAAGATGATGTCTGCAATATAAACACATTATTAACGGAGTCTACTTCAACAATAGGACTCATTTTTGCGAAACTATCGTTGGAATCTGCGACATTAACTCCATCCTAGAGCACCCTTTCAAATAGTGGGAAATACCTCCATCCTCTCATACGATGACCTACTTGGTCATAACTTTTTATCTCGATACAATGCTAGTATCAATTTTAAAAATAAATTCATTCCTCTAGACATAAAAGATTCAAATGAATCTTATCCGTATGAGCAATATTACTCCAATTATCCATATGTATATTTCAAGAGCGAAGATCCAGAAAAGAGGTCTCAAGCTAAAAGTTAATTATATACGGAGATAACATTCTCCAAATCTGATAAAAATGTATCTCCGTCTATATCCACAAAAGAGGCTGAATTAAATAAAAATCTATCTCCATCCAAGGCCTAACAAGATATGAAGCAAAAGCATAACAGTAAATTTCCATCCACAGCCGGACAAAAGGCTGAATCAAACAAAAGTCTATGTCCATCATCTAGCACTCCACAAAAGGTTATAGGTCTAGAAATAAATCAAAGAAGAAGTCAAGGAATCTCAATAAATGTTTAACTTCTTCAAAGTCTATCGACTCGGAATCATCAAATAACTCCTTCCAAATTCCACAAAAGTAGGAATCATATCTCCTTCCTAATAAACATCCGAAAGTCCCGGATAAATTAAATAAAATTAAAATTCCGGCTCGATCAGAATTCATTATTGAAATTCCAACTCCTTCTCTTCAACATCAATCGGTCTGTTTCAAGAAGGAAATAAGGCCAGGTTTGTTTCTTGGAAATTCGATAGTCGAATTTGAACCTCCAACCCGACAAGTGGCATTTCCTAAGAAAGGAAATTATGTATTTAGCGCACATTATAACTGAAAATGGAGTCAAACCAGATCCAGTGAAAATTAAGTCAGTTCAGTCATATCTCAGACCCAAGAAGGAAAAAGATATCGAAGCGTTCCTTGGTGTCGTCGGCTATTATCGACGCTTTATACCCAACGAAGCCCCTTACAAATCTGTTGAAAAAAGATACTCTTTTCAAGTTTGACGCAATCTGCGACGAGGCATTTTGCGAATTGCGAAATAAATTAACTTCTGCACCAATTTTATCCTACCCCGATTTCGACAAAGATTTCTTTGTCACTTCCGATGCTAGTGACTTTTTTTTTTTTTTTGTTATATTATTAAGCCAAGCTCAGGGGATACCCTATGATGCAAAGCACAGCGTGGCAGGAAGGAGATAGGGAAAGGATTAAGGGATATGAGGAGAGCCGCGGAGGTGCCGATGTATGTCGCCCTTAAACTTTCGCAGGTTGTATGCCGGAGGAAAGACAGAAGATGGTAGACTGTTCCACATTCGCACAGTTCGGGATAAGAAAGCATCACGGATTTTTAGTGTACGGCCGAAGGTAATTTGAAGGGTAAAAGGATGAGCGCGGGATGCAGCGCGAGTATTGCGTGCAGGAACTATTCTACAATGGATCAGACTAGATATTTCATCAGAACATTGACCATGCATATAGCGATAAAGGAGCGAAAGGCATCCAACATTGCGACGGTGCTCGAGCGAGTCGATATGACGAGTAATTGCCACATCGCCAATGAGCTTGCAGGCTCTCTTTTGGACAATATCCAATGAAGCTAAGGCTGTGCGACCAGCCCCGGCCCAGATATGGGAATTGTATTCCATTCTAGGATGTAGGACTTGAGAGGAGCGCTATATTTGATGGGCTGAAATATTTCTTACACCTTTTCAAAAACCAAGACATTTAGATGCTTCTTTGGCAACCGAGAAGATGTGATCTGTCCAGCTTAACTTACTGGAAATATTAATGCCAAGAATTCTTAGTGACGGTGAAATTAATGCTCCATCAAACGAAACGGGAGTGGTTAAGTGATGGTCTTGTTTTAATGAGATGAGACAGCTTTGGGTCTTAGATGCATTGAATTCGACGCGATTTACTTTGCCCCAAGCGAGAATATTGTCAAGATCGTTGTTCAATGATCTAATCATGCAGTCTCGTTTAACACATGTGGCGTTCCCTCTGGAATCCGCAAGGGTGTCAAAGGAGTATTCGAAATCAAGGGTACTGTCATCAACAAAGCTATGGATAGGATTAAAAGTAAGGGAAAGCAGATCATTAATGATAATTAGAAATAGAGTCGGAGAAATAACAGAGCCCTGGAGGACACCGGCATTAATAGGATGAGGTTCAGATATAACGCCATCTAATACAACACGTATTTGACGACTAGATAAAAAACTTTCAATCCATAATAGAAGAGGAGGGGAAAGACCAAGTGCTTTGAGTTTGGCTAAAAGGGCTGGATGCCAGACTCTATCAAAGGCCTTTGAAATATCTAGAGCAACGATTTTGGACTCACCAAAATTGTGAAGGCTACGATTCCAACGTTCCGTAAGAAAAGTCAGCAAGTTTCCAGATGAGCGACCGTGCCGGAAGCCGTATTGGCGATCGTTGATGAGCTGATTGGTTTCCAGATACTTCATTAATTTGGAGTTAATGATAGATTCAAAAACCTTTGAAAGAATCGAAGTGATTGCAATTGGTCGATAATTTGAGGGATCGCTACTCTCTCCTTTCTTGGAAATAGGCTGAACGTAAGCTAGTTTCCAAGCAGTTGGAAATTTTCCTGTCGAATAGGACAGGTAGAATAGTTTGCGCAGAGGTTTAGCCAAGGATGAGGCACAGCTTTTAATTAATAGGAGCGAGAAACCATCAGGTCCTGCGGCTTTAGAGACGTTGATACCATTAAGGACCTTGAACACATCTCTCGTACGGATGTGTATTGGCTCTTGTACACATCCGCACGGGGGATGCACGACAGGTGCCTGTGAAGTGGGTGGAAGAAAAGAATTTGATGCGAATCTAGTAGCCAAAATATTAGCTTTATCCTGGGAGTCAACCACCACTTCACCATTATTAAGTAGTGAAGGTATAGAGGAACTGCTGAAGTTGTTCCTGATGGTTTTGACCAGGGACCAGAAACCTTTACTACCTTTGCAGCTTGCCAAGATTCTTTGTCTAACATTCTGGTCAAAAAGAAATTTTTCTCTCTGGAGGTGCAGGTGTTCCGTGCAGTCCTGTAAATTTCTTTCAGTTCTGGACAAGGATGCACTTGATAGGCGCGAAAAGCAGACTCTTTCGCTTTTATAGCTTGGTTGCACTTATCGTTAAACCAAGAGCGATTTTGCTGTTGTTGAGATCTGCTGTAAGAATACGGAATATATTCACGCATGCCTAGACTTAGTAAGTTACTAAGTTCTAATGTGCATTCATCAGCATCCCTCGAAGCAAAACAGACCGACCAATCTATATCTCTAAGATACTGATTGAGACTTTCCCAATCAGCGTTCGTATAGTGCCAGAGAAGCCTACTTGTAGGTGGAGAAGTGGGGCGGCGCAGAGATGAGGTGATAAATTGAGCCGTGATTAGACAGTGGTCTGAATTACCAAGAGGGGAGCCGACTGAGATAGAATATTTGTCAGGGTGAGATGACAGAAACAAATCAAGTAAATTGGCCCTATCACCAGCTGCATCAGGGATTCTCGTCGGTGCATCCATTAGCTGATGCAAATTGAAAGATTCACAAAATAGTTCAACGATTCGGCCCGCAGGACTTGTGGTACGCCATCGGATCAGTACTTTCACAAGCTGATGATCAAGGAGATCACCCAATCGCCTGTTTGAGTCGAGTTCTTAATGGTGCGGAGACTCGTTCCTCAACAATAATGAAAGAGCTCTTAGCTATCGTTTTCACAGTTGAGCAATTCAGACCATACGTTTATGGTAGACAATTTAAAATTATAACTGACCATAAACCCTTAGTATGGCTCATGAATCTGAAAGATCACTCCGCAAGACTGATGAGATGGAGAATACGTCTTGAGGAATATGACTATAAAATAGTTTACAAATCACGAAAGCTCAACACCAATGCAGACGTTCTCAGCAGAGCAATTCTAGAAACGAGCGAAAATTTTACAAAACCTACCACCTGCGTAAATATGGTAACAAGGAATCAAGCTAGAGCTCAAGCGAATTTGAATACCCCCACCTCGAGTGTCATTAATCAAAATCTAACTCCATCTCCAGTAAACAATTCTTCAGTCATAATAACTGAGACAAATTTACCATTACAATTAACCAAAAATGCGAATCCGAAATTTTTCATCTTGCCAATGCAAGATACTGAGCTTGAAAGAGTGTTGGATTCGAAACTAAAATTTTCAGATAAATCTCCACTTTCAGAAAACGAACTGAGCTTCTTCAAAAGAAAAGACTCCGAAATAATCATTTCAAAGATTAATTTACCTTGCCGATCCCCAAGAGATAGATAAGACCTCGAATAGATTTTAAACTGGGAACTGCTCATACACAGAAGCAAATCAGTTAAAACAAATAAATATCTCCTTCCCTATATTAGATCCACAAAATCTAATAATTATTAAAACGATTTTTACCAAGGTCTCGGATAATAAGCTAATAAACATAAAACTCCATCAAGATGCAATAAAATATTTATCCGATAATGATGAAATCGAGCAAATCCTGAAAGATTTTCATTCACTACAGGCAGGAGGCCAGTAAGGCGTATCCAGTACATTAAAACGAATCATAGTGCAATTCTACTAGCCTGGTATGTCAGACGATATTATCAAATATATAAGGAAGTGTAAACTTTGTCAAGTAAACAAAGTATCCAGAAACCCCAAAATTCCAATAAAAATATCGAGCATTAGCTCCAAGACTTTCGAAATAGTGTACCTATATATTGTAGGACCTCTCCCAATTTCACATTCTCGAAATAAATATCTCCTTACATTCCAAGTCGATCTTTCAAAATTTTCTGAAGCTATTCCCATAGTCGACACCAAGTCTAAGACATTAGCGGAAGTCTTCACAACAACAATAGTTTGTCGACATGTTATTCCAGAAGGTATTCTAAGTGGCATGTTCGCTAAGGTATCTAAATTGCTGAGAATAAAACGGCTTAAAACTGCTCCATATCACCCTCACACGAATGGTGCATTGGAGAGAAACCACAGAACCTTAGCAGAATATCTCCGATCTTATGTAGTAAACGATCAACAAGACTGGGATACATATATTCCTTATGCCATGTTTGCCTACAATACCACTCCTCATTCGAGTACTAATTATACTCCTCTCGAACTCCTATACGGATTCCCAGCCGAAATCCCAAATAATTTGAAATTATCTCCAGCGGTGTGCTATAATTATGACAATTATGCAAACGAGTTAAAAGCGCGTTTACAACATAGCTTCAAAATAGCTAAAGACATAGCCATGGCGACTAAAGAAAAATTCATCGAGAAATATTTTATAGTAGGCGATAAAGTAATACTTCAGAGCAGAGCTAGAGATAATAAGTTCTCACCATTATGGTCAGGTCCGTATGAGATCATGGAGGTCAATTCCCCGAAAAACTCAAAATTAACAAAAAAGTTAACAGAGTCCATAACAACGACCTAAAACTTTTCTGAGATTAACAACTTCATCAGCTTCAAACATCATTCAGAGATATTAACATAGTGTCATCTTCCAGGTTTTCGAAATGATGCAAATAGGGTTCTTCTTACTCTGTACCCTCTAATCCACAGCTCAGGGATAGAAGTAAACCAGCTAAATGCTACTGCAGGCATTTACTTCCAAGAGATTGGCAGAGCCAATCTCTATAATAACGAATGGAAAATGGTAACATTCTACGACCTGGAGAATTTCAAATCGGAGTTCAGGAACTTGAAATTCATCGTACAACAAATTACTACAACCTATCAGAAACTTAATAAAATTACAGGAATAGCCCATAGCTGTAACGGTATGTTGCCAGAAATTAATCTAATATTAGCAAACATAGAATATAGGAATATGCTACAGGTAACTCAAAATAGGAAACAAGGAGCCTTATTTAATACGATAGGCTAAATCTCCAAAGCACTCTTCGGTACATTAGACGAAGATGACGCCAAATTTTTTGATGAGCAAATTCGTAATCTCACACTAAATCAAGAATCCTATCACTCATGAAAAGCCAAACTGCATTGTTGAAGCAACAGCTAACGTATTTAATAAAACAAAAGCCGCAATTGACAAGGAATTCTTGAATATGCATAACAAACTGATTTCAATACAGATAGCCACATCATTGGTAGAAAATAGAACATTAGATAACAAAATATCCGTTGAACTTGAATCCATAATTTCGCTAAAATACCCAGTCGGAATTAATAGATATTCTAACAGATTCAAGACACGGAAAATTTCATCCTACACTTATATCATCTAAACAAATGGAGGAACTGTTATTGCACATTAGGCAAGAACTGCCAAATTCAATAATGCTTCCCATAAACTCTAGAGACAATATCTTATCACAAATTTACAAATTAGGAACAATTTCGGCAAATATTTTCAATAATAAAATAATTATTCAGGTCCGAATTCCACTTCCATTTAAGGAACCATACCAAATATTCAAAGGAATGCCATTACCTACACTCCTTAACGGATCATTTGTATACATTGAACCGTCGAAGGAATCCCAGTTATCCACAATTGCTCAACGTTGAATCATATGCATTTATACTGTAAGATCACATCCCCAATCTTAAATGCAAATACAGGGTAAATCATTGCGAAATAAATTTAATAATAACCGGCCAAGTGCGAGTCGGGCTCGCGCACGAAGGGTTCCGTACCTTCGTACAAAATTTAACACTATGTACTTTTTATTTATTTTTTCAAATGAGAGTAGGCGTCATGTGAATAAATAATGCTGTCATTTGAAAAAAAAAAAATAATGATGTCATTTGAAAAAATAATGAGGAAAAAACGCCGAAAAAATCACGTTACTTGTATGGGGGCCCTCTTTAATTTTTAATTTAATTTTATTTTTATTATTTTTTGTTATAGCGGCAATAGAAATACACACTCTGTGAAAATTTCAACTGTCTACCGGTTACGGGTAATAAGATACAACCTGGTGACGGACGGACAGCGAGGTCTTAGTAATAGGGTTCCCGTTGTTACCCTTTGGGTACGGAACCGTAAAAAGGGAGCCGATTACATCAGAGTGTAAGATATTAACTTTAAATATTACTAGATGCAATTATTGCAGCAAAACGCGATATAGAAATAATTTCTGAGGACTCCATTAGTTCACAAACCCTGAAAGGAATAGGAATATTATATATCTATCCCGGTTGATATGTGCGAAACAAAGAATTCATAACGTAAAGGTTTCCGAATTTAATTTCCATTTTATCTCAACAATAAACATTTTCAGTTTGATCCAGAATATAACGTCTTCTCCTATGGAAACGCACATGAAACCAAATTCCTTATATATTAAAAAGAACATGGATCTAGAGAAAGTCCTAGAATCCATTCATTCCCAAAAAGATCAGAAATTAATTCCTCTCAATCTTATAAATAATCATCATATTGACCATTATGCACTGTCTGTATTTATTTGTACGTCAAATACAAATCAAGAGTCTGTGAATCTAGAAATACAATCACCGAACATGAATTGGAAGACATGCCTAAACCTGCACCACGAAAGATAAGTTTTAAAATAACTCCGTTGCCCAAAAACAGAAAAAACACAGAAAACACATAAAGCACAGACAATAATAAACGAATCAGTTACCAAACAAAGTGACAAATCAAATAGAAAAACGGACACAGTTCCCATGTTTTTATCGTCTTCAATAATACCCATCTTCATCCTAACAAAAATGTTGAAAACAATTTAGGAGAAAAATAATAGGGGTATTCACGCAATGTTGTAACAAAGAGTGTATGGAAATAAAAGATGTATTTTTTATTACAACCCAGTAAAGTAATACAAGGGTCTTGTATTTTTACATTCACAAATTGGCAGTGTAAACCGGTTTGTATAGTTGTACTTAGGAGGTCAGATTGAACGTCAAATGTCAGGGTGTGCAGAGGTGGAAGGGACTGTCCTAGGAAAACTTCCAGTGTTCCAAATGGAAGATCCTTTTGAGGAATATCGACTGGTGCATTTATATTTTGTTTTGTGGTATTGGGTTGATATAGCAGGGTGTTCAATTTACATCTGCCCGCATCATTTCCACCACAAAAACAGGTATTGCAAATTTGTGAACCCAAAACATAAGTAATGGTGCATCAAAGAGCATAAAACTTTCTGGAAAACTTAATAAAACGTCACCGAAAACAAATTGGTGTGATCGATTTCCTTTTTCGGCCCTAAATTACTTTAATAATAGTATTTGAAGTCCAGAAATTAGCTTTAATTATTTTCAAAATTCGAACCTTTCTTTTCGGGTGAGGGAGAGGGGGGGGGGGTCAAAAACATACTCTTGTTTCGTCTTTAGTTCGACAAGGCGATTAAATTTATCGAGAAAAAAATTTTAGGGTGAGGGATTTTGGGGTGCAGGGTTGTTACCCCCACCCCCTCTAGCCCCGTTGAGCTCTATAGAATGGCGTTTTTCAATTTTCAATGCTGTATGGTATAGTATAGTATATAGTATATATAATATATTTTTTTCACCCTGTAAAACTTGATTACATTTTAACTGAAAACCACTTTTTCACTTTGTCGGAACCTGCATCATGACGGATGCACCTAGAGTAAAAATTTTGTATTTAAATTAAAGGTAACAAAATTCTCTATCTATTAGAAGATTTTTATTTTCAATTCGAGTTTTTACTCCCGAAGCTCAAAGTTTTCCTCATCTGGGTGCCATATACCCCATTACTACATATGAGTTATTTTTTCAATTTTTTTTTTCGATCATAGGCATAAGTGCTCGATTACAAAACTTTTTCATGTTTACAAAAAAATTCCTCTGAATTGGTAAATTGTAAATTTTTACATTTTGTCACGGGAAAAAGCGGCAAAGATTGCCGTAAAAGGAGGTTGTTCTACTATTATTAATATTTCTCCTAAACTAGTAGCCCGAGTGGAAAACTAATTGGAAATAAACGTTCCCAACAAAACAGGCTTCATTTGTCTGTTCAAATAATACTGAAATAGTGTATAATTAAGTAGTAATGGTAGAAATAACCACTTGGGAAACAACCAAAACGGTCAAAAAACGCTATGAAAAATCGGCATTTCCTAAATTTAAGCCGTTCTTTTCATAAATAGTTGAGATACTTTATTTTTTATCGCAGCTATTTTTAGCCGGATCATCACAATTCTTTTTTTCTAGGATAACTAATAATTCTAGGAATTTTGAGGATTTTTCAATTTTTTCCCAGGCCGGGGAGAGCCCGCCCCTACGGGCACAATTTCTCACCCTGTTCCCATAATTACATTTCGAAATAAGCTAAAGACTAAAGGGTGTGTTCACTCTTTGTTATAAATTCTTGTTGTATTTTTACATCGATTACACTGATACATTAAAGAGTGAATACCCCTAATTTCTCACGTTCTTTTAATAAATACATATATTTAAAATTTGTGGGACATATAATTGAATTTAGTTCGTTTTTATTGTAGTTGTGTTGCATAAAAATTGGAAGATAATTCCTCCCAATTCGATATAAGTAGTGTGATCAATAACCGAATTTGATTCGTTTTATTTGAAACAAAGTTGTGTTGCTAAAAATTGAAATATAACGCCTCTATATGGAATATAAGTAGTGTGTTATCATTAATTAAAAATAATTCATTTCTAATAGAAGAAAATTTGTGTTGTCTATAATCGAATATAGTTCATTTATATCGAATATTTGCTTTAATTTATTGCGAAATAAACTAAGCAAAATGTTGTGCAGAGCATACGACCACACTCCAAACAGCTGGAGATGAACTGACATGTAGTTCACTTCCTTAAGGTCACCACGGGAGAATAAAATTGATTAGACTAAGGGGAAGGTGCTGAAACATGCCCAAGGCATATTCAAAACGACTGAGGGGACTCGGTTAAGGATCTTTACATCAGTCTGGCGGGCGAGGTACACGGCGTGTAGCTGTACCATCTCTCTCCCACCCAATAAATCAATAGCCCGCCGCTATTGAACCCATACCATATTGGAAAATGACAAAACGAACGAAAATAGATAGGGCTACCACATCCAGGATTACCTGCGGGATGCAGGAGACGGCCGGATACATATGCTGCTCTTATCCACTAATCATCCGGAAGTAAGACTTCGACTAATCAAAACAAGAAAGAAAAAGACGGGTAATCTCATTGAGCGGCGGGATATATTTGATTAATTCTAATTAATAGTAACAATTCCGAAGGTGGAACCTAGGCTTGAGTTCATCTAACAATAAAACAAAACGTATATTAGGCCTAAAGATCGAAAAATTATTACAGGTAAATGTATCCCATCTAGATTATACAATGAAAAGAGATACATCGTTTCATAATCAAAGGAAATAAAGAAGTCGCCCTCTGTCAATAAGGAGGCACATATCTCGTAAGTATCCCTTCAGTCATTCATTACAATTAAACATACGGTGTACCCTTCATATTACAAACGAAGGTGAATATAACTAACATGAAAGATTACGTAATATTGATACTGTTACGCGCCACAAAGTGATACAAGCGACATCTATTGGAAATGGAAACAACTTTAGGTTAGTGACATCCTAGTAAACTGGGTTTGGAGAATGGAATATTCAGGAAGGTTCTAGGATAATTCGTAGAGTATAAATACGGCGCTGCTCACATCAGGAGGCGAGTATTATTTCAGACAGCGAAGTGAACGAAGTAAACTATTTGGATTGCGATAATTAGAAGTACAGTACTAGCGATAAATAAAGAGTTGATTTGATAATTATTGGTGAATTTGTGAGAGTAAACAGTAAAGTTAAATAAAGAAAGAACTTTTGAATTATATCTGAAATATTGTGTTTTAAATAACGAACTGAGGCCACGCTCGTAACAACTGGTGTCAGAAGTAAAATAAAATCGCGAAATAAAGTGGTGGCATTTGACTTTGAAATTCAAAGAGTGATTAATTTTGTGAAATCGCGCAAGAATGGGACGCAAACTAGAGGAGCTTCGCATACAGGAATTGAAAGTGGAGTTGGGGAAGCGGTCATTGCAAACGACAGGTCTAAAGAATGTTCTAGTCGAGCGACTTAGACAAGCGTTGATAGAGGAAGAAAAGAATCCTGATACATACGTTTTCGAGGAAGAACCAGAAACTGAAGAAGAGCCTGCGATGAACATAGAACAGCTTTTGGGTACTTTAATGACCAAAATGGAGCTTTCAACCCTGCAAGTGAAAAATGCCCTTGAGGAACAAAAGAATGCTTTTGAGGAACAAAAGAATTCTCTAGAAGCCCGTTTGGACGAACAAAAGAATTCTCTCCAGGAACACAAGAAATCTATAGAAACCCGTTTGGACGAACAAAAGAATTCTATGGAATCCCGTTTAGATGAACAGAAGAAATCACTGGAAACGCGTTTGGATGAACAAAAGAGTTCTCTGGAGAATTGTCTAGAAAATCGTTTAGAGGAACAAAAGAATTTCCTGAAAAACTCGCTAGACGAACAAAATTTAAAAATTGAAGGAATCGAGCAAGAAGTGGCGGAAGTTCTACAAAAAGTCACCGAACAGCTTGACAACTTTAAATCAGATTTGGAGAAGATGAAGCATCGACAACCACGGCACGAAGGAATTGAAATATCCAATGCAGGCAGAATGAAACCTCCAATATTTGATGGACAAAATTCGTGGCATATTTTCAAGAGACAATTCGAGGCTGCTTCCGAAGTAAACGGATGGAATGATGCAGACAAAGCTACAGCTCTGGTATTAGCACTTCGAGGTTCTGCATCAGAGCTTTTACAAACTATACCGATAGAAAGGCAACGTGATTATACTTCATTAGTACAGGCGATAGAGTTACGTTATGGAGATGAACACATGCAGCAAGTATATCGCCTACAGCTACGCAACAGGATTCAAAAGCATGGCGAATCACTACAACAACTGCAGGCTGATGTGGAAAGATTAGCTTATCTCTCATACTCTAGCGTAAATGCGGATTTCCTTAATGAAGTGGCAACAGAGGCATTTGTGAACGCTATTGCAGATCAAAATTTACAACAAGCGTTGAGGCTAGCAGGAAAGAAATCAACAGCAGAAGCACTAGCCTATGCACTAGCGTATGAATCTGCCAGGCAAGCTTCTCGAAGTGCAGTACGAGTGAGAGAAATTTCGGTGGAGGAATGTACTTGTAATAGAATGCAGCCATCACAGAGCAATTCTTCACGTGGTATTCTGCGATGCTGGAATTGTAATAGACCAGGACACCTCCAAAGGGACTGCAGAAAACGCCGTCGAACAGAATCACCAGAAGAGGAGGACAGAACAGAATGCCAAAGATGTCGAGCCAGGGAGCAAGCTATTCGGGGAGAGCCTAGAAATCAAACAGCGACTAGTCGCATCAGCTCCCCTGTTCAGCAGTCGGGAAAACATGTAAAACCAACTTCGGGGGGCAGAAGTTGTTTGGTAGAGTCGACAGCCCCGAAGTCACCATTCAGATAGCCCAGTTGCGGAGAAATAATAGCAGTCTTGTTATATATGGAAGTGTAGGGAAAAATGACTGCGTTGTCACTATCGACACTGGAGCTTCGAGATCAATTATTAAAGCGGATCTTGTCAAGAACAAATGGCTTCACAATACCACCAAATATTTACTAAGAACAGCAACTGGAGCCGCAGCACAAGTTTTTGGAGAAATAACTTTGGATATTCAACTAGGTGAACTACTATTTCCTCACAATTTCCTAGTTTCAGACATAATGAATGAATGCATCCTTGGAGTAGACTTTATGACCACATATAAAATAAATTTAGATGTCGGAGAACGAATACTCAAATATGGCAACATAGAAATTCCTATGAGACTAGGAGGAGGAACAGATTATCCTGCAAAAATAAGGACGATGGTCTGTGAGAATATGACCCTCTCCGCATTCTCGGAGACGCTAGTATGGACAAAGCTTACTGATGACATCAGGACCTCCCGATTCTATCTGGTGGAGCCTAACCCTACAAAAGTAACATCGAACATCATCGTTGGTAAGACTTTAGTGAAGGCAGAAGGCGCAACATTAATTCCAGTCAGAGTGCTCAACACATCCGAAAATGAGGTACAACTGAAAGAAGGTGCTATAATTGGAAATTGTGAGCCTGTTTATCAGATTGTTAATTTGGAAAATGGTAGTAATATTAAGGAGGCAATACGTATACCAGCTACTACTCAACAGGTTCAGAAACTTCTTTCATCTAGTGCCTTAAGTGAACAGCAATACAACGATGCCAAAGATATGATCGATGAATTTTCGGAATTATTTGCAATGAATGATGATGATTTCGGCAAAACAAATCTTGTCCAGCATCGGATCAATACAGGAGATTCTAGGCCCATTCGGCAACCACCACGAAGACTACCATTAGCCAAACAACCAGAAGTTGCAGATATGATAAATTCCATGAAAGAACAAGGCATAATTGAGGAATCTAACAGCCCTTGGACATCGCCAGTTGTTTTGGTCAGGAAAAACGATGGCAGCACACGATTCTGTGTGGACTACCGCCAACTAAATAATGTAACAAGAAAGGATAGCTATCCGTTACCAAGGATTGATGACACATTGGACACCCTTTCCGGAGCGCAATGGTTTTCCACATTGGATTTGAAGAGCGGTTACTGGCAAGTGGAAATACATCCCGAGGACCGAGACAAAACTGCTTTCTCAGTTGGAAGTGGCTTATGGCAATTCAAAGTTATGCCATTTGGATTATGTAATGCTCCAGCCACATTCGAACGACTCATGGAATGTGTTTTACGAGGATTAACCTGGAAAACATGTCTTGTCTACTTAGATGACATAATTGTGATCGGAAGGACATTCGAGGAACATAAAAACAACTTACGGGACGTACTTCAAAGACTGAGAGATGCGAAACTGAAGCTCAGCACGAATAAATGTGCTCTATTCAAGAATGAAGTAAAATATTTGGGGCATATAGTTTCATCACAAGGAGTAAGAACTGATCCAGAGAAGATAAGAGCTGTGAAAAATTGGCCTGTTCCAAAGGACAAACATCAATTAAGGAGTTTTCTTGGATTGGCTACCTACTACAGGCGATTCGTAAAAGGTTTTGCAGATATAGCAAGGAGCCTACATCAACTTACAGAAAAAGGAAAGCCGTTCATATGGTCAAATAAATGTAACGAGAGTTTTGCAAATTTGAAGCAACAGCTCTGTGGAACTCCAGTGCTTCACTATCCAAAGCTGGGAAAAACTTTTATATTGGACACGGATGCCAGCAATATAGTTATTGGTGCAGTGCTTTCACAGGAGGAGGATGGTCAAGAGGTGCCAGTAGCTTATTTTAGCAAAGCACTCTCAAAATCAGAGAGAAATTATTGTGCTACAAGGAAAGAGCTACTTGCCATTGTAAACTCAACCAAGCATTTCCATAAATATCTCAACGGGCAGAAATTTATCCTCCGCACTGACCATGCAGCGCTTAAATGGCTTTTGCAGTTTAAGAACCCTGAGGGGCAAGTGGCGAGATGGATAGAGCGACTCCAAGCTTATGACTTTGAAATCCAACACCGAAGAGGACGTATCCATGGAAATGCAGACAAAGTTGAATGCAAACATTGCGTTCGGCTGGAAGAAAAAGAAACAAAAGCAACAATACAGCTGATGACGGTGGAACCATCGACAGGTTGGAACAACGAGAGCTTGCGAACAGTACAGCGGGAAGACCCAGACATATCACCTATTCTTGCTTGGAAAGAAGACATGAAAAGACCACAATGGCAATATATCTCGGAGAGGAGTGAGAAACTGAAGAGCTACTGGGCTCAATGGAACTCTCTTCACGTTGAATGTGGTATATTAAAGCGCAAGTGGGAATCAACTAACGGCGAGTCATTCCGAATGCAGATAGTCGTGCCAGCATCCCAGGTCAAAGATGTTCTAGAAGAAATGCACAGTGGATCATCTGGAGGACATTTGGGGGTGAATAAAACAATTTCCAAAATACGTGAAAGGTTTTATTGGTTACATATGCGAGAGGATGTTGAGGAATGGTGCCGCAGATGCACTATCTGTGCTTCTTGCAAAGGACCACCACACAGAAGTAGAGGAGAAATGCATAAGTATAATGTAGGAGCCCCATTTGAAAGAATAGCCGTAGACATCGCTGGACCTTTTCCAGAAACAGATAACGGTAACCGTTATATATTAGTTGCTATTGACTATTTCAGTAAATGGCCTGAAGCTTATGCAATCCCTAATCAAGAGTCTACCACAGTAGCGGATCAAGTAGTAATGAATTGGGTCAGTAGATTTGGTATTCCTCATGAACTTCATTCGGACCAAGGACGTAACTTCGAATCACGGACTTTCCAAGAGATGTGTAAAATTCTGGGAATAAGAAAAACCAGAACAACTCCTCTGCATCCACAATCTGATGGCATGGTAGAACGCTTCAACAGAACATTGGTCGAGCATCTAAAGAAAGTAGTCGACTATCACCAACGCGATTGGGATCGTCATATTCCCATGTTCTTAATGGCCTATCGATCAGCTGTATACAACACGACCGGACAAACGCCAGCAAAAGTAATATTCGGAAAGGAGATGCGTTTACCTAGCGATCTCAAGTTTGGTACACCCAGAGGTGAACAAAAGTTACCAGACGATTATGTATCGGAACTTAGACAACGATTGGCTGATGTACACGAAGTCACGAGAGCAAAATTAGCAATAAATACCGATCGGATGAAGACCCGCTATGACTTACGTGCTAACTCAGCAGGATTTAATGAAGGTGACCTTGTTTGGCTGTACAACCCGAAACGACGTAAGGGACGCTCTCCTAAGTTACAACAACACTGGGAAGGACCGTATTCAGTAGTGACTAGAATAAATGACGTAGTATTTAGGATTCAGCGGGGTACGAGAGGCAAACGGAAAATCGTTCATCTAGATCGTTTATGTCAATAGTGCGAGCATCAAGACCGTGGATCACCTGTTGTTCGTGACGAACAATTTTAAGAAGGGGACAGTGTTACGCGCCACAAAGTGATACAAGCGACATCTATTGGAAATGGAAACAACTTTAGGTTAGTGACATCCTAGTAAACTGGGTTTGGAGAATGGAATATTCAGGAAGGTTCTAGGATAATTCGTAGAGTATAAATACGGCGCTGTTCACATCCAGGAGGCGAGTATTATTTCAGACAGCGAAGTGAACGAAGTAAACTATTTGGATTGCGATAATTAGAAGTACAGTACTAGCGATAAATAAAGAGTTGATTTGATAATTATTTGTGAATTTGTGAGAGTAAACAGTAAAGTTAAATAAAGAAAGAACTTTTGAATTATATCTGACATATTGTGTTTTAAATAACGAACTAAGGCCACGCTCGTAACAATACATATATATAACTTGAGATTCCTATAAGAAACCTAAATAAGTATAACGTACTCAATTCCTCAAAAGTAACTAAATATATATATATATATATGTTGGCAGATCTAGTACTAAGGTAAGGGTTAGTAACGCATCGAATTCTTCAAGACAGCTCACTGGATGCGACTAATCTCACCACATTAATAAAATACTTTAAAACTCATGTTCAGAGGATTTCACTGCTAATTAAATAATGTGCTTTCTAATTGAATACATATGTACATGCCTTTTATGCTCTTTAAATTGAATATCTAGCTCAGCGGAACGAGGCTGTCGCACGTAAAGCTTGAGACTGTGCACATATGGATGTTGATAGCACCGGAATTAACTATGAACTTAAAATTCTCATAAAATGTATAATAACTTTAAGATTATTGATGTTTATACTGGTTAAAAATGAAAAATAATTAATCTTAGTAAATTTACTCACTCTGCTGATTCCAGGTGGGTGAAGCTTTATCCGCTGGACAGTTGATTTTTCTGAAAGGTAAAAAACCAAGACAAAGTCGTCCTTTACATCAACATGCACATATTGCCGCTCACTTTATACCTGAGCCTCGGTCTAATAATTTGCGATCCTTGCGGGTAAGAGTAGCGGTGCCGTTACAGTCATCAATTCTTCCGTATATACAGCACTCGTCTCATTGTGGCAAACATTCGACACATTAGTTTTACCAAAAAACATATAACTTAACTATTAGATGTTCTTTGGTTTTACTCAGATCTACCTGTGCTCACCACCTAAGTGCGTACGTAGCTTGATCTGTCTAGTAGGTACCAGTTTTCTTAGCCTAATAACTAATTTAAATTAAATCGCGATTGCTGGTCTGTTTGGCTACTATACTTTTTATATGTGGGCAGGATTTCCTCTCATCGGTAGATCCTGTTACGTGCTAGACTGGGATACTGCGACAACTTCCTTAATTTTTTTTTGTTTATTTTTTTATTTTTTTTTATTCGCCGTTCACTTTATCTTATCTCCTTAATATTCCTATTCTTTACTTTATGCTTTACGAATCGTGTACTAATTTGGTGCTGGCTTATGCTAGAAAAACTAATAAAAACGAGGTTATGTATCATTTAGTGTAAAATACTCTGAGGTCTTACTAAGTGCTTCTTCCTTACTCGCGAAGCCAGTTTCCACTATGCAAATATATATACATATATTGCTCTGAATACTAGAGGTTAAGCACTCCTCGCGAATCTACTCCTGAATTCGGGAAAACGCGTGTCATACCGACTTAAAATAATGCCACGATTATTTTATACGTGTTGCGCGCGGCTGATTGCAAGATATCTCAATAAAGCACTTACTAAAATGTCCGAAAAATGTTAGGATCTAATGAACTTGAGACACTGGCACTGAGATCAGACTGTAATTAATACAGACGACGTTAACAGACAGAGTTGTAATGTTCATCTGTCTGCCGACGTGTCTCTTTGACTTTTTCACCGGAAGATTAACGATACGTCTTCATGGGTGTGCATGCATTAGCTTCCGTTCGTATAAGTGTCTTGCAAAAAGGTGAGGAAGAAATACGGATGAGTGCTAATGTACTGGTATTCTAAAAATATACTCACGATACAAGGCGGACGAACGGACATGCAAAAATCACAATAACTTTTAGTATTATGTTTGGGTGTCCAATCTATTTTGCTGTACCATCATTATTTCTAGGTATTCCAAACGGAATGAAAAACTTACCTAGGGTTAGGGTATACTAAAAATGTCATTCCATTTGTAACACCGACATTTCATCATCGAGGGTGTAACAAGATTCATTTAAGGCAACTACATACAATTGGACTTTCATGTAAGTCAGTTCAGCTGCCTATGCCCGCAAGACACGCGCCGTGTTCATTTCCTGACAACAAAATCATCAAATTACTATTTAGAATAACTAAGCATTTTGTGCATTTTTGCAGTTTTACTAAATATCTTTTGCAAGCAATTTTCTGCATTCGCCTATCGAATGCTTCTTAAAATATTGTAAAAAGATTTCAGATTTATAATTGAGTAGTTAACCAAATCGGATGTTTTATATTTTTCACATAACAACTTAAAAATTTGTTAACTGGCCGAGCAGGGACCGTTGCTACATACCATATAAAGTGAAATAGTTCAAATTAAATTTTGTCCGGAGATTATTAGAGAGACTGAATACGCTACGTAATCGATCAAAAATCTTCGTTCAACAATAATTATCAGTGAAACCTAAATAGTTCACAAATAATAATAATT
Source organism: Dioctria linearis (assembly GCA_963930735.1). Taxonomy (NCBI): domain Eukaryota; kingdom Metazoa; phylum Arthropoda; class Insecta; order Diptera; family Asilidae; genus Dioctria; species Dioctria linearis. The sequence goes on from OZ005741.1 coordinate 110,382,814, forward strand.
TTCTTTTTCTATTTGAAGTGCTTGTGACGAATGCTCGTATCACGAGTAGGTCGCTTACAATCTTCAACGCAGTCTTCTCCAGCATCTTTTCTGCAGCAACGGTGTGAGTTAATTACTAGTAGGTAGCAGGCAATTTTAATGCAGCAAGCCAAAAGGGGACGAATTCGACTCTTTCAATCAACACCCGAAAGGTTCCATTTATTCTCGCTATTGGGAAAACTAAGACGTGCGCACCCACACAATGAAAATCTTCTTTTTAATGTAAGTAAATTTAAACGAAAATATATTTTCTTCTGAAGAAATAAATAAATTAGAAAGTGACGATAAAAATTATTCTACTGAGTGGAAACTATAATTAAAATATTCAGAAGTGCCTAGATCTAGTATTGAAAATAAAGTAAAAAAGGCTACATATAAAAAATCCTAGGTTATTTTCTCATTTTTTAAAGGAAATTAAGTGAATTAAATTTATTTAAAACAAAAACGAGAGTTCAAGAATTAAAAGAAAAGTGTAGGTGGAAGCAAATCGATTAAAAGTGAATAAACCCCTTCCTTTTTTCTCTTCATTGAACAATTTCAAACGAGAATCGTATTTATCTAAAATTGCTATAGTCAAGTAAAATGGAACAAATTCAAGATTTGATCAAGCAGCTCACCGCAGCAATTGTGCTCAAATAGAATTAACTAAAGATGTCGACCGCAGACTCCAAGCATTTGAACAAGCAAAATCAAACCCAGTGATAGCCTCAAGTTAGCAACAGAAAATACCACTACGAATTCCCAGAAACGAGGAAGAATTGGAAGAAATCTCGAAACTACCCAATTTTGTGAGGGAATTACAAACATTTGACGGAAATCCTGTTCAGTACATTTCTTAACATATTTGGTGATGACTGGTATTCCATCAATTTTCCTTAATAGTGACACAGAGCAGTCGATGTGTTTATTAGAGGAGTGAATGGTGATTCAAAAATGTTGATAATACACAGACCACAAACCCTCCCAAAAGCAGACGCCTATTGTCCCGAAATTCAAAATTTAAACTTCCCAAACGTAGCCACATACGCAAACCTAACTTAATAATTCAGTGGCCGCGTCTGTAAATCAATTCCTTTCTCGTGAATATAGACAACCAACTTCAAGATTTCAACCAAGATCAGCACCAAGAGCAATACAAAAAACTCTGCCAATTATTCAAAGGATCGAAGTATACCACATTCAAGACGAGAAACGCATACAACCTCCTCCAAGGCCGACTCAACCAAAACCTCCAGTTCCGATGGAAGTTGATAGGTCTCTTCAAATACGATAGATTAATCGACCAGGTACAGTAATAATTTTCCATACAAAAGATATCTTAGTTCTGACAACCATCCGCATAAACAGCAAAGAGTGAATATATTGCAAATACAAGAAGAACCCTCTTATGAAGAATATATTCAAGCTTGCGAAGAACAAAATGGTGAAAAGAATCCGGAACTGAACGATGAGGAAATTTTATGATGGGTGCCTCTCTAGCATACCATACTTAGAATACAAGAAATAGAAAAATTCTTAAATTTCTAATCGACACAGGTGCTAACAAAAACTTCATAAGACCCGAATTGGCTACAAATAAACAACCCACAGAAACTACACTTAAAATACAATCTGCCGGAGGAGTGATAGAAATAACAGACAAAATGTCAGGAAAATTGTTTGCTAGTATCGGAAATAACGCCTCTATGTTTCTTTGTCTACCCGGATTAAAATCATTCGATGGAATTCTCAGTGACGATACTCTAAAGGAATTGGAAGCAATAATAGATAGGAAAAATAACCTATTGTAAATTAAACCAAACATTATAATTCCTTTGAAAGAGAAGCGATCTATCCACGTAAACAATATGGAAATCAGAGACCATCATATAAAGCTAGAAACAAAGGTAAAACTACACGAGGTATAAAGCAAAAATAAAAAAATTTTGGGACCCATCAATGACCAAGAAATCGTTCATACGAGTGTGAAGGCCGAAATTAAAACAACAACAGAGGAACCAATTTACATAAAATCATACCCTTATTCCGCTAATATGCGAGAGGCAGTAGAAAATAAGATTTCCAAGCTACTGAAGGACGGAATAATAAGACCTTCGAAGAGCCCATATAATTCGCCCATTTGGATTGTCGAGAAAATGTTACACGCATCTGGAATTAAGAAGTACATAGGATGGTCATTGACTTTAACAGACTTAACGCGGTAACTATATCTGCCACTTACCCCATTCCCGATATATCAAGTACAATAGCTAGTTTCGGAAATTCAAAACATCACGAAATCAAGATGAAGGATAAAGATATCCCGAAAACAGCATTTTCAACTATGAACGGAAAATACGAATTCACCAGATTACCCTTTGGACTATAGAATGCCCCGCCAATCTTTCAGAGGATGATAGACGATGTCTTGAAGGAATACATTGGAATTATGTCTATATCGACGACATAATTATATTTGAAAGAAACGAGGCTGAACATTTGGAAAAGATTGAAAAGATATTCTCCAAGTTGGAGGAAGCGATTTGCGCTTAAATGTGAACAAACCAGAATTCTTAAAAACCGAAACAGAGTTTCTGGGGTTCGTGATAACAAGCGAGGGAATAAAGCCGGATGAAAAGAAAGTATTTGCAATTAGAAGAATTAGACCACCAGACAATATAAAAGATTTGAATAGTTTTATTGGCTTAACATCTTATTACAGACGGTTCACTAGAGATTTTGAGAAAATTGCGAAGCCACTGACAACTGATGCTTTGGACCATGCGATCGGAGCAGTGCTCTCGCAGGGAGAAAACGGAAAAGACAGACCTATCACGTACATATCCAGAATGCTTAATAAGACAGAAGAAAATTATTCAACGAATGAGAAGGAGATGTTAGCAATAGTTTGGGCATTGGACAACCTCAGAAATTACCTGTACGGAGCAAGAAAGATAAGAATTCTAACTGATCATCAACCCTTGAAATTTAATCTCAGCAATAGAAACACTAACGCAAAATTAAAAAGAGGGAAGGCAAGAATTCAAGAGTATAATTACGAACTCATTAACAAACCTGGCAAAACAAATCATGTCGCAGATGCACTCTCACGATTGAAATTAGAAGCAAATATTCTTACATCATCTTCTTCTCAAGCTACACATAGCGCAGAGGGGGACAGTGCCGACCTTATTCCATTTTGTGAAGCTCCAATAAATGTCTTTAAAAACCAACTTATTATAGAGCACGGAAAGAATATGTTCATCTTCGAGGAACCTCACGCAGGATACCGTTGACACTATATAAAACTCCAGGAAGTAACCGAGGAAACTCTACAAATACATTAAAAAAAACTTAATCCAAACGTTCTCAATGGTTTAACAATTCCAGAGCAATTTATTCAAATAATCCAGGAGGTATATAAGGAACATTTCAGCAAGTTTAGAACTCGCATGACGTGAAGGTTTGTCCAAGGCATCGCCAATCCTGAAAATCAACTTCAATAATTGATAAGGAACATAGAAGAACCCACAATGGAAATAAAACAATACATTAAATCCTGCAACATCTGTAATTCCAATAAATACGACAGATACAGGCAGATAAAGTTTTTTATGGCATCACTAACAAGGGGTTACCCAATTTAGTCCATTATCGAGATTTTATTTACCATTTCTATGAAAACACCACGAAGAAAATTTTTTGTATGGCAATCCTATGAAGGAGTTGCCCGGTTGATCTAGCTTTTGAATTTAATTCATTTTTTTTTAAGAAAGTCCCGGGTACAAAACTTCAGTTCTCTACGTCGACGCGTGAGGCAGTGTCCAAATGTATAGTGAAAACCTAAAGTTTTGTATGGCAACACCAAATAGTGGTCGCCCGATTCGATCTATTTTTGAACCTGTATTTCCAATTTTCATGAAAACATCGCGTATAAAATTTGAGCTCTCCACGTCGACGCGTTATCGGAGAGTTTCCAAGTTTGCAAATATATAGTGAAACACCAGTTTTATATGACAACATCAAGAAGAGATTGTCCAATTCAGACCATTTTTGTAATTTTATTTACTATTGCTATGGAAGCACCAGGTACAACATTTTAGTTCTCCACGTCGACGCGTTCTCATGCAGTGCCAAAATATATAGTTAAAAACGAAGTTTTTGTTTGGCAATCCTACGAAGGAGTTACCCGATTTGTCCTATTTTTCAACATATTTTCACAGTATTTTTTAAAAACGCCTCTCTCCACATAGACGCGTTCTGAGGCAGTTTTCAAATATATAGTGAAAAACTTACGTTTTGTATAGCAACACTTGAACTTGTATCTGACAGTTTCGAAATATATAGTAAAAACCAAAATTTTGTATGGCAACATCAAGAAGGTGCTACCCGATTTAGTCTGGTTTTTAAATTTTATTTGCTATTGCTATGAAAACACCGCGTATCAAATTTCAGCTCTCTACGTGCACTCGTTGGCAGACAGTGTGCAAATATACACTAAAAAACGAAATATTTGTATGGCAACCCAACGAAGGAGTTGCCTGATTTAGTCTATTTTTAAACACGTATTTTCAATTTTTATGAAAACGCTGTGTACAAAATTTCAGCTTTGCACATCCACGCGTTGTCAGGCAGTTTTATACGTCTCGACAACAGCGCCATCTATCGTGTCCAAAACTATCGTATCTGGTAAGCTGGAACCAACCAAACACATTCACAAAATTTCATTGAAATCGGTTTGGGCGGTTTCGGACATTAGCGTATACAAACACAGTGACACTGGATTTTTATATATTAAGATACATATCACGCAAAAATACAATATCAATACATGAAATTAATTAATTGAGAAGAAAAAGAGGACATAAACTAGTTTTATAATGTATAAATATTTATATGTATGTATATTCATATGTAGCTAATTTATTAGGTTTAATTAAGTACTACTGCAGGCAGCTTTCACGATGACCTGCAAAATAGAAGTCATATCAACCACATTTCCCGCATTTTATTTCTAAACTGCTTTACCTGAATTTTGTAATCTAGGAAAACGCAACGCCCAAACGGCCAGCGGGAGAATATTATAAAATTAAATATGTCATGCATAGTGTTGGCAATGTTTAAAGCAAGTTTAAAACACTGTTTAAAACACTGAAAAAAATACACACCAGTTTAAAACACGTTTTAAAACATTTTGTTTTAAAAACGTTTAAAACATATATAAAAAACATTGAGTTTTACTTCATTATAATTTTGCTCACAAATCACAATTAATAATTTTTGTACTTGTTAAATCTTTTTATTAGCAATATTATAATTTTGAGGTAAATTGTAAATTGTGATGGCAACTCTGAATTTTGAATTCTGAGAATCTTCTAGACTTGGACTGATCTGGCTAGCGGGGATTACCCCAGCCATCTACAATAAGTGAATAAATAAGGTATATTCTACTGTAGGTAAACGGGAAAGGGATGAAGATAGTTTGCTCCGCTTGTACTGTGGTATTATTTTGCTTATTGGTAATTGTTAGATTGCTCAGTGACTCAGTGTATACTAGACTGTAGTGACTAGCAGTGAGTGATTTATAGCTAATTTGATTGAGTTTCCTATCGCATTAATTTTGTTCGATTTACAATCAAATACCTCTGGATCTTCCCTTCCAACGACAAAATGTCTACAGGACGAAAAAAGGATTCACTTTGGCAGTACTTCAAAGAGCTGCCAGCATCTACAACAAGGGGGGTGGTGGAAAAACACCCCGGGTGAAGTGAAAATATTGTGGGAAGGACTTAGTAGGGCTAATCGCCCGTATGAGGGCACATCTGGCAAATTGTGCAGATTATGGGACTAAAAATTCAGGTGCATCGACTTCGACAACAAGAATCCAAATCCACAGTGATTCAAGTGAGGATGGTAAGTAAATAACTTTTAATTTTTTATTGTGCTTGTGAAAACTATGTAGATATCGATTAATTAAAGAATACTTATATTATAACTACCTTTCAAACGCAATGTATCGATGTATATCTGTCTCTTAGTGCCTAGTCTACCTAGTGCATTTATATTTCGAGAGCCACTGATCCGTTCGACATACTTTGCTTTTGTTTATATTTACTTAAGAAGATAATATATTGTGATGTAAGTATATCGTTGAAATATCCCATTGACAGGTGCGTGCAAGTAAATCGTAATTGAATTTGAATGTGTCCGGTATTTATTTTTTGCCTAGTTAGTATTAGTTTGTATCCCGTGTAATTCCCGGCTTAGAATAGGGCCACCCCAACTCTTCCCGTGGTTGTCGTCAAGGCGACTAAGGTATTGCGCCAGGGACGGGCAGCAGCGTTCACCTGTGTATATTACAGCGTTCACCTGCCTGCCAAGCGTGGTGATTATGCCAAATTTTCCCCCTTTCTGTCGGGAGGCCCATGCTCAGCAGTGGACGTCTTGTGGCTGAAATGATGATGATGATGATAGTATTAGTTGCAATTTTATCGTGCGTAAAAATGTGTACATAGTTTTTTTTTTCTACAGACAGTGATGCAGAAGGAATCCAGACCGATGTTGAGCCCGTTACCAAAAAATCGAGGCAGGTTTCATCAGCGTCGTCAAGCCGGTCAATAATGTCAATGTCACAGTATGTAGTGAAAATGTCAGAAAAGGAAAAGCATAAAATTGATATACAAGTTGCCAGATACTTTTATGCAACAAACACTGCATTTCGAAACTCTGAGGATCCAGAATTTATCAGTTTGATGCAATTAACTCGGCCAGGCTATGTACCACCAAAAAGAAAAACAATTGGCGGAAACTTGCTAGACGAAGTGTATGGTACCGTAAAATCAAATATGAAAAACAATTTGAAAGGAAAAATGATTTGTATGGCACTGGATGGTTGGAGCAACATACGCAATGAGCTTATTGTGTGTGTTACTGTAACCGCTACTGAGGATGAAGGTAAGGTGTTTCTCATAGATACAATAGATACTAATGACAAAAGTCACACTGGTGAATATCTTCTGACTCTGGTAGTCGACAGCATTAAAAAGTGCCAAGGTTTTGGTTACCATGTGCGTAGCTTTGTAACAGACAACACTGCCAATATGGCAAATATGAGAAGACAACTGACGGATTTGAAAGATAGTGAGGTTGGCGATATTATCACATATGGTTGCTCCGCTCATTTATTGAATTTATTTGCCAAAGACATTGAACAAGTGGACATTAAAAGTAAGGTAAAAAAAAATTATAAAGTTCTTCAAGTATCATCATTTTCCCGGATTAAAATACAGGGAAGTCGGTGGAAAGGCGCTTATACTACCTCAAGATGTGCGCTGGAATACATTAGCGGACTGTCTCCAGTCATACCATATGTCAGTAATTGGCATTGTCTTGCTAAAGTATGCAGCGAGCACAAGGCTATAATAGACATAACAATCGTAAGGAATATTCAAGATGTTGAGCTAAAAGAAAATGCTGAGAACTATCTTGGAAAACTTAAAAAAATATCAATTGCTCTTGATCTTGTGCAGAAGGAAATGTACGTCCTAAGCGATTGCACACATATATGGAAGCGCCTTCTTTCATCGGACTGGTTGCCAGAAGAAGCCAACAAGCTAAAAGCAAGATTTGATGCTGCAATGACACCTGCACATTTCGCCGCTCATATATTAGACCCCAAATATAAAGGTGAGGGACTATCGGAAGAGGAAGACACAATGGGTATGGAGTTCATAGATTTGAGCCGTCCGCAGGCGATGAAAGATGTCCTCGCGAACCGTGCAATGAGTTATCCATTTAAGGAATACATGTTTAAGGAAGATCTTTTAAAAAAAACTCATGTTTCCGTGTGGTAGAGATCGCTGGGGAGTAAAATAGATCCGGAGATGATAGAACTTACAAATCAGTTATATACAGGCATCGAAAGATTATTTTCTACGTTTGGGTTGGTGCACTCTAAATTACGCAACCAACTTGACACCGACAAAGCTGCAAAATTGGTTACAATAATGAGGGCGCTCAATCCAGGCAAAGGATCATCTTACGTTGACGAGGACAAGGTCGAGGAGTGAACAGTTTTATCATTATCTATCATACAATATTATTGTACATTGCCCAGTTTTGCCAGGGACACCGGTAACCTAGTTTTCTGCTATTTTAATCAAGTGAATGAATTGGCCCAAAACAATTCGAATTGGGAACTAATCTCATAGTTTTAGAATTTGCATTGAGGAAAAATACAGAAAAAACCAATTTCATGACCTGTAAATCAGAATCTGGCAGGCGAAATCCCATTTCTGTCTAGATTAAATGCATGCACTTTGCAAGCAGGGAAATACTCTTTTAAAGGGCTAGGCTTGAGGGTAATGTGATTGAACGCCAGAGCAAAAAGGTTTCGCAAATAAATCAAAACCCCTCGAGCTGCGGAAATTGATATTTGCCTTATATACGAGTATATGTATAGCTGCAATTGAAGTATTAAAGTGGAGAAACGGAAGAATGTACATTGCAAACTGGGTAGGTGGAACATACATACAGCTTCTCAAATAAGAAGTTTGTTTGATGACACGGAAAATGGCAATCTATTTTTTACTGGCAGTTTCCTGTGTTTGTGCAATTAAGATTAAGGCTGTCAGCATATAATGATAAGAAAGTTTAATGAAGCAATGTCGTATGCTACAGTAAATGGAAAGGTGATCAAAATTGTACGGCTACAACATTTAGTAGATGTGCCTACTCAAAAGCTACCTCAGATGAAATTATAGGGCGTACTACGTTTGCCATTCCGTTTGTAACTGTGCACCTTGAAAAGTTTTGAAGCGGTGCGGTTACTCGCGTAACCAAACTCTAGAAACAGAAAGCGTGAAAACGTAGAAGCGGAAATAGGCTTATTTCTGTTCAATTCGAAGTTTTTCGAGGGATTGATATTTGAGCATTAAACATGTTCATGTCAAGGTCCATGCTGGTTTTTCTATATGAAAATTCATATTTTAAATTCAAAAAGTTTTTAAAAATAAAATTAAAATTGCAGTGCATCCAATCAATAAAAGAAAGACAATTTTCGGTGAATTTCATCACTTATTCAGTGAACTCAAAGCACATTCTGGGAGATTTTATGCATATTTTCTTATGACAGCTTTTAGTACTTTTTATGTAATATTGAGAGTAAAATTAGAAGAGCATTCACCAATACAGTATCCCCAATTACACCTGTTGAGCGACTTGTGGGATTGTTCGAGATGCATAATATCTAGGCTATTATCTGACTCGATCGCGCGACTCCATACTCTAGGGTTTCACTCTGTGCTGTTTATGTGTATGAGTGGGCATGCATACATTCATATGGGTGGGCGACTGTTGCTCTCTACGTCGACGCGCTCTCAGGCAGTGCCCAAATATATGGTAAAATTCGAAATTTTTGTATGGCAGCTACCAAGTATAGAGTGAAAAACAAAAGTTTTGTAGGGCAACACCAAGAAGGGCTAACCCGATTTAGTCCACTTTTGAAATTTTTTTTATCATTGCCATGAAAACACCACGTACCAAATTTTTTGTATGGCAACCCTTCGAAGGAGTTGGCCGGTTGGTCCCATGTTTGAACTTAATTTACAAACCCTTGCCGACGCCCTCCCCCCCACCCGTCCACACCCTGCGACGCGTTCTTACATTGAATCAAATATCAATGCGAGAACTTCCGTCCCAAACAGTGATGCCAGATTGGGCGCTTTTCCGCAAATTGGGCTATCTTTTTACGAAATTTGCGCTTCGATTTTCATGAAAAGCGCCCAACGCCCAATTGGGCGCGACACTGCTTTTTCTGCGCTTGGGCTCTATTAAGGATATAAAATAGCATGGCAAATGGGTTTTATTCACATTAAATGATTCGTGGATATCTCATTCTAACTAAATAGAAGAAGGGGTTATTTTTTCCAGACCCGTATAATATACAAGTTTACAGGCAATTTTCCGTCTAATGCGTGCAATGTTTAAAAGACAAGTACCGGGGTACTGGTCAGTTACTGGCTTTGTAGCCGAAATTCAAAATTTCGTAAAGAAATTTTGAGAGCATACTGCATGTTTCGATTAGCAGTGCAGGACGATCTCATCAGGACAGCAATGAAGCTCTCTGAACTGCAGTGAACTAATGGGTTTTATTCACATTAAATTATTCTTGGACATGTCATTCTAACTAAAAAGAAAAAAGTTTGGAATTTAATTAAGGTAATATTTGATATTTGTTCAGAAAATGTTCAGTTCACAGTAAAAAGAAAAGCATATATATACATTAGGTAAGGGTGGCCCAAAAATGTATGGATTTGCAAAAGTGTTAAAATGTTCATTTAGAATTTGTTAGATAATGCAATTTCAAACTTCTATGCAAAATTTCAGTGAGATTCAGTAATGTTTACAGCCGCTCAAATCGAGAATGGTGATTTTTTGGCTGTTGGTGTGGTGTTGGGTGGACTGTCACTAAAGCCGTTTCAGTATTTCTTTCATAACTTTTTAAATTGACATTTTTTTTTCATTTTAAGGAAGCTTTTTTAAAACGAAAATTCGGACCTGGAGCGCCAATTTTTGTAAAGAAAAGTATCGCGCATGTATACTTTTTCTAGTATAATGCAATCTATAATCGATTAAATCGTTAAAAACTAATCAAATAGCAACCTTTATCAGAAATTCAGCCTTATTAAAAATAAATATTTCGGCGCCTTTTGGGCTATCTTTTTTCTTTATTTGGGCGCTTAGTCCATGGCATAATCTGGCATCACTGGTCCCAAAGCGAGAAGGCGCCGAGACGTCGAGTGATTCATATTTCCTCGAATCAGTCTTGTTAAGAAGCTTCCTCAAATCACAATCTGTATACTCTGGTATACCATGCGATATCTAGTTTTTGTGCCGTACATGGTTCAATTCAAGCTTTCTTGTGTGAAAGCACAGTAAAGGTATAAGCAGCCAGCAGAAGTCATGAATTATAGTAGTCAAGTTAATCTAAAAAGACTGCAATTTTGTTGACATTTCTACGCGCTGCTATTCATTCATCATCCAAGCTTCCAGTTGTTTTGTTAATTGTTTTTTTTTGTGCTTGCATTTCATTTTTATCTGCATTTTCCGCCCTTTTCTATCACCTACTCCTCTTAGAAACTATGAGGGGTTTCGGTTTAAATTTAAGATCTTTTTAATGCATTTTGGGATGACTGAAAAGCCTAGAAGTAAAATTGAAATATTTAAGACTTTCAACATTTCAAGTTTATAGCTTAAGAATGACTCAATTTTTGAAAAACATTTATAAAGCTTCAAAATTAGGCAGTTATTTTTCATCGGATTAACGAAAAAACAAATTTATTATGCAAGTGATATGATCGCGAAAAGTGGCTCGAAAAGTAGCCTCCGAATTCGCGCACTCTATTGAAGTATTGAGAATTGAACCTGGATGACGAGAGCAGCCGAATGTGACCAAGTAAGAAGTGTGCAATCTTAATTCTTTTCATAGTGAAAAGGCAGAGACTGGTCTATAGTGGATTTATATACAGGTCGAAACTCGAAGCCGTAGTAACCATTTTTCAATTCCTCTTTTTCACTAGTACTCAGAGTTACGCCTCAAAACTCTCTGCTACTAAAATAACCAGATCGTGTGCATAACATACCACTTATATATATAGAAAATAGAAAAACTAAATGTGATCATCAGTATTTGTTGACTTCGCTCTACTAAAAAATTATTATTACTGTTAGATATATCTGCAAAACCTGTTATGTACCATTACACGTAGGTGACCATACAGTTCATCATACCAAACAAATTTTTAAAAGTTATATCAAGGAAGAGTGACCCTATGGAATCTTTTCAATCTTCCTTCCCCGTCCAGATCAGCAAATGCGGTTCTATTGTTCAACATGTGTATGATCCTATTTTTAAGGACCTGGCTTACTCCATGTCTTGTTATCGTCTCATTGATTATACAGAAGTACATTATTAAATGCGCCTATGACTATGAAAGTAGCCAGCGTTGATTGTTTGAAAAAATTCTTTTTTCAGTAGAATCTTACAATACAAGGTGTTTTCGCAATGGGAGATAATAGGCCATGAAATGATAGTATCTATTCACTTAACCAAACAAAAAGTCATATGGCAGGAAGGTGAGGAGGGACATCCCAACTAATTCGGAGGACAGTGTAATTAAGAAAATATGCTAGTTTTTAAAAAAACACCTTGCATTTTTAAAGTACAGGGTGTACGGTCACCAACGCATTATATGAAAAAGCTCATGGCGTTTACAACGACTGCTCAACCAGCCCTGTACTCGTCTCCATTCCGGAGATATGGGGGTCTAAATTTAAAGTTTCGGATTTTGTTACCTTTTTTTTTACTTTGACTTCCTTTTTTTATTTACAAATGCTGATTAATATGACTTTTTTTTACCAAACCTATATACGGTGACATACTACAGCTATGTCCTAACTGTAACCGTTAGAAATTTCTTAGATCATAGCCTATTCAGATCATAACAAAATATTTCTTTTTTAAATTACGTGTTTTCAGTCACTAAGGAAACAAATTATCTTTGAGCTGAATCTTAGATTATAAACCAAAAAAGATAGGCTATGAGGAAGAAAACTTTAGCATTTTTCATCAAGTGTAGAATCGCATCGATGTGTTTGTTTAGTCATGGAAGTCGTAAACTAATATTTTCTGAGCAGGCACATAATTTAGTGGTTGAAACTTTATCAAGCATTGAATAAGTTTTATGATTTCCTGTCACCGTGTTTCAAATCATTTTTCAGTTTATAATTCTTTTATAACTTTTTACATTTTTAAGAATTTTCCTAGTGCCCCATTTATTTTGCGATAATATTTCTTGGAGTTGCCTTTGTATGGCTGATATCATATAGACACCCACTGACAATTCAATTGTAAGTAAACAAACCGGCATAGGAAATTGTTAAATTTTTTTACCACAGCTGTTTATTTTGATAACTATTTCGCTTACATTTTATTTAAAACATTATAATTTTTTATTGAAACTATTAAACTCGCCTGAAAAACGACTTCCTATGGCAATAACTCCTGTTGTTACTGCAGCCCAGCACAGTGCACTTCATCACCATAATTATAGACTCCGGAGTCTCGATTATCTCTCGATCTCTTGCACAAAATAATATTTCACTATTGTTTCTCACTATAGCAAGTGTATAAATCACTTTTAATTACGTTTTCACTCACAAAATTACTAAAACAGCACCAGAGTTGTTCTCGTAAATTCAAATAAATTCAGAAATGTCAGAAATGTCGAACTGACAAAAACTAAACACTCAGCCCTCGTGTCATTTCCCTCCCGTGTCCCTCAAGAAAAATGCTTATCACACTTAAACGAATTTTACACACAATAGCCTATCCTTTTTGCTATATAATCTAAGAGCTGACGCTAAGAGTTAATAATTCTTTAACAGCTACAGTCAGGATATATCTATGTATGTGTAATAGGTCAAATAAAAAAGAAGAGTCCACAATTTACAGTTTTTATAAAAACGGATATGTTAATCAGATAGTTGTAAAAAAAAAGGGGTCAATGTAAAAAAAATGGCAATAAAATCCGAAATTTTTATTTTAGGCCATTACTCCTGAGAGGAGAGGAGTAGGTAGTGTGCTGGTTGAATAGTCGTAGGAAAGGTCATGACTTTTTGTATACAACTTCGAAACAGTTGGGATGCCCCTCTACCTGCTATACAAGTTTTTGTTTTTTTTCATGCAAACGAAAAATCTTTAAAAAAAGAAATTTCATTGCAAAAAGAGTTTTCTGCACTCAATTCTCGAGCTGCAGACCTAGCAAAAAAATTTAAAAATTAAATTTTTTATGATGAAAATAAAATTTTTTTGAAAAGTTAGCGTAGCCATTTTCGAAACTTAGAAAAAAAAACATCATTTTCGAAATTTAGAAAAGTGAAGGGTGAGCTGGATTGTGCTCAACATGCGTTACGTTATTCCGTAAAGAAAAAAAACATCTCTGAATATTATATTATGATAAAATAAGAATTTTAAAAAAAGGCTAGCCAAATTTTTTCCAAAAATTTTATTTTCTTAATGAAAAATTTAAATTTAGAATTTTTTGTTTTTATGTGTGTTTGTACGCAGCACAAGTCGAGTACCTACAGTCCAGCAAAACCTTTATTTTGCTTAATTTCGAAACAGTCTGGGCTTACTTTATATATATATAAGGAAATACTATGATTTTTTAGATAATTTTCAGAATATATTGATAATTTCGTATATAATTGTTACAAATGTAAAACGACAAAGTCGTTTGAGGTGGCTTATACCCTCGGCAGACGAGCAAAATCAATGATCATTCGTTCGTAATTCAATTTTTCAAAAATCGCTTTACATTTGAATTTGAATTTTAATTATTAAAAATGTGCTGTCAATTATACATATAAAAATTGACAGGATTCTCGTTTTAATTCGCAAAATCTTGGGTAACTTGATTTTTGAAAAACCAATTACGAATGAATGATCATTGATTTTGTCCTTCTGCGTAGGGTATTACGTAGAAACGCTATGAGTGTGTGGCGGAGTTGCGTGTTCGAACTCGAATAACACCAAACCCAGCAAACATTTGGATGAAAAATCTTCAGGGCGATATATGGATGATATTGCCAAAGTATCTTCCACGCGAAATTAAAGCAAATATGATGAAATGATGTCTTACTTGTCTTGCGTAGACGAAAAAAGATGAAATTACAACCATTTTCGTTTTCTGATAAGAAATGTGGAGGACCATTGTTTCGCTAATTTCTCATTTCTATTATACACGCATTTATCATTTGAAAGAACGCCTCGTTAGACTCCACGACAGTGATTTATTTGTGAGTTTACTAGTGATTTTAATTCCACCAATTCATATTAAAAAAAAAAAAAAAAAAAAATTCTTCTTTATTCCCTTACTACCTACAAATTCCAAAGGATTTATATGGACGATTCTTGAACAATTTGTTTTGACGATAAGAAAGCGAATCATCTTGAAGAAACGAATGCGTTTCTTATACACGATATGAAACTAACGCGCCCGAAAGGGACCTATACGACGAATGCCTATCTTTTTCGTTTCTTCAAGTTGTTTTGCTTTCGGGGTAACAGTTTCTCCCGTTGGAAGTTGAGAATGCAATCCGAATATGATTGTCATCCACGAGATATTTTATCGTCCAGGTAATAAGAAAGTAAATCTTCTGCGTTTCATCATGTTTGCTGGGAAAGAAGCAACAAAGTATAACTGTTGCTGTATGGCTGGGCTAACTTTTTTTTAAAAAATTTATTTTCATCATAAAAAATTCAATTTTTGAATTTTTTGATTTTTCTTTGCGGCACAATGCAGCACAAGTCGAGCACAATCCAACACACACTTTATTTTTCAAAATTTCGAAAATGGCTGGGCTAACTTTTTTTGAACATTTTATTGTCCTAATAAAAAGTTTAATTTGTGAAAAAAGTTGTTATTCTTTGCGGCACAACGCAGCACAATTCGAGCACAATTCAGCACAAGATTTATTTTTGAAAATTTCGAAAAAGGCTGGGCTAACTTTATAGACATCTTATTTCGCTATGAATTTTCATAGCAAAATTCTCTATGAAATGCTAGTCTCGCATAATACTAATCTTCCTGGGCAGTCAAGTAAATACGTAGAATTTCACCTCATATAATTCACACTTAAAAATTACTTTAAGTTTATATATCATATGGTGTATACGGCTGGCAGGAACCAAGCCGTACTGACGATTATATGGTTCCTGCTTATATGAAACGCGCTCTTTTTGCAATGAAATTTCTTTTTTCATAGATTTTTCGTTTGCATAGAGAGTTTTTTCCACAAAAATTAGTTTTAACCATACAGGAAAATAGTCTAGTAATTTGCAGCTTGGCTCCTTGCCTCCCCAAAGGCTACACTTACTATATACCTTATTTAACAAAATAATAAAATAGTTTTGATGACAAAGTAACCTTACCATTTTACGCTCAATAACTCTCAGCTGAGTAATCATTACATTTTTGTATGTGCAGCCGGATTCCGAATCTGTAGTCAGCTACATTCGATATCATCAGCCCACGGCATGCGATGACGGCACAGCGGAATATACAATGATTTCTCAGCTGAGAGTTCTTGTTTGAGGAATCGTAGTCATATTGTTAGGAAAACTATAAACTGTGGACTCTCCTCTTTAATTTGATCCTATGTGCTAACTGTAGCCGTTGAGAAATTATTAGCTCATAACCTATTCAGGTCATACCAAAATTAGAAGATATTTTTTAATTACGCATTTTCAGTTAATAAGGGAACAAATTATCTTTGAGAATAGGTTAAGAACCAATAACTCTTTAACGGCCTCTTGACTGTGACCGCACAACCTGAACTTCTTCAGATACATAGTGTTTTGTGAAAATCTAACTTATTTTCTTAATCACCCTGTAACTCCGAAACAGTTAATATACCGCCCCACCTCCTGCCGAAAATGTCTTGTTTGCCTAGGTGAATACTGTCACCTCCTGCTTTAGGCGGAAAGAGCCTATATAGTGAAAAACGAAATTTTTGTACAGCAACCCATTGAATAAATAACTAAGGAAGTGGAATACCGTACGAACACAGTGTACGTGTTTAAGCGATTCCGTGACAGTATGACCTATGATCAGGGGGGAAAATGACAATAGGGCCTACTGTCTATTGTGCGTCAGTTCAATGCCAAGAAATATTATCTGAAAATAAGGGGGCGCTAAAAATTTGTTTATTTTACATAGCAATTTGGATTATAAAAATATCCCCTTTCAAAATGTTAGGATTTTATTATTGCCATGACGAAACGAATAGAAACACAGCACACTAATACATTTCGCCGAGTGGCTTAGGTTTGCACCCGATATGCCGTTTCCTTATTACTTGTTTATGCAATGCAGCAACCCTACGAAGGTGTTTTCCGATTGGTCCCATTTTCGAACTTAAATTTGATGTTTAAAACCCGGGTGAAAAATTTCAGCACTCCAAGTGAAGAGTTATCTTAAGAATGGACAGACGGGCGGACAGACAAACGGACACACATGCGGATACACGAACAGATGGGCATGAAAAAATAATTTGTAATATTAAGCGTAGGTGTCCAACCCATTTTGCTTTACCAGCATTATTTCTATGCGTTTCAAACCGAATGACAAACTTAGTATACCCTATGAATTCATCTAGGGTATAGAAATGGAGCAAATAATGGGGTAACTCCTTCGTACGGCTGCCATAAAAATATTTCGTTTACCACAATATTTGGACACTAGCGAGAACGCGTCGATATATCTGAAATTTTGTATACCACAGACCAAATGTACTAAATTGAGCAAACACATTTTGGTATTGCCATACAAACTTTTTCTCTTTCATTTTAATTACTTTAGATGAAATCAAATAGAGTATTATTCCGCTTATAACACATAGAAACAATTTAATCTATTATATTATTGTTCTTGACTAATTATAACTTTTTATTGTTTTTTATGACCTTTCTGCTGTTCAAGTAACATGCATGGCTTAAAACAAAAAGTAGGTATACCATAAATTTTATTCGAAAAACCATAGTATGCTTTCCTTCATATTTCGGTCCTTATTGACCGATTTCTTTCATTCCGTTGCCATTGCCGTTGCCTGGTGTAGTGTTGAAGCATGAAAATGTAGAAATTGAATACCAAATGAAGGTGGTACTAACAATAGCTTTGGTGAGATAAACCGTACCGGAATGATCGATGAATAAATGAGGAGAACGTGAAAGTCCTGTGTTCTCCTATGCCTTTATGTGGTTACTAGCGCACTGATGTCCCCCGGTACGCGGCTAGTTCGAGTGTGTTGAAATGGGCAAAATTTCTGATTCACCCAAACCGGCAACAGGGAACTCGAGCTCTAAGAAAGAGTGCTCTAAGAAACTTCCTAAAGCGCTTCTCTAAATTAGTTTATGCTTCCCAGTTAAAAACGGGAGCATAATACCATGCATGGTAGTGTCATTCCTTGGAAGGTTTGGAGGCATGACTCTTTATATGCTACTTCATATCTTTTTAACATTAACATTTCCGCAAAGAGAAGGTGTGAGCTCGGCTTCTTCGGCTTCTTCCTCGTCTACTTCTTGCAAAGTGATTCAGAAGGCACCATGAAGAAAGACCCACGAATGCTTCTCAGGAAGAGATACAGAATGCATCATGAAGGACCTACGAATGCTTCTCAGGAAGTGATTCAGAAGGCATCATGAAGAAGGACCAACGAATGCTTTTCAAGAAGTGATTCAGAAGGCATCATGAAGAAGGACCAATGAATGCTTCTCAGGAAGTGCTTTAGAAGGCTTCATGAAGAAGGACATACGAATGCTTCTCAAGAAGTGATGCAGAAAGGATCATAGGTAGACATTTCTGATGGTTTCTAATAAGTAATTCAGAACACATCATGAAGAAGTAATTCGGAAAAAATCATATGGAAGGCTCCCCAGATTCTTCCTAAAAAGTAATTTGTAAGGAGGGATAAGTAATGGTTTTTGGGGCATTCAAAAGGCGCATTAATGCCAATGGACAGAGGCGATTTATTTTATAATATAAAATTCTTTATGATGTTGTTTGCAGTGATTATTTCTTGTTACAATAAATAATTATTTTGTAAGCCACATTTCGTACTTCTTTTTTGTTGCTCATTTCCTTTTACATTTTTTGCTACATTTTGCATTCTCCATATGTTTACATTATCTTTTTAATTTAATTTTTATATTTCTATCATTTTATTTGTTATTACATTCTTTAATTCTATTTACATTCAGTGGTATTCGATTAGTTCCTCCTCAGTTTTATATTTGATTTTTTTTTTATTTGTTCTTTGAGTGAAATATATTCAGTTATTTAAAATTTATTTTTAACAGTCTTATGGCTGATTTACATTACTCGAACATTGCTAGACAACTGAGTAAGTAGTTCCCCTTATCTGAAAATACTTTAGAACGACAAGGACAAAAGATAATCCAGCAAAATTTTACTGAGTTAAATGTCAAATTCCCCGACGAAGGAGAAATTTTTACTGCCATAATTAGCCATAAAAAGTTCTAGAAGTATATCTTATGGCAGTAAATTTTGCTATTATGGCAGCAAACTCATCCATATAACTACAAGCGTGTACGAATATAATTGCTTACACACACACACACCCAAATTAAAAATATTTGAAGAAAGTCACAGCACATCAGCTGGAATGTGTCAAAGTTTCCTGATAGATGTAAGTACTTCATTCAAATAAATATTGCATTAAACTATAGACATCCTATAAAATGTTCAATTTTCCAAATATATGTTCAGTGAAACAGTGCAGATAGTGAAATAGATGATGGCCTTATTTGAGAAACGTACTTCTTGTATATCCTACTGGCTGGTGTAATAGTCTTAAATAGTACTTGGAAAGCAATTTTTAGTTGGATCAGTTGGCAACGGAAGCGATCTCATACTACAAGAACACAATCGAAAGTGGAAATACAAATATGTAAAACTAACCAAGATATTATACGACTGAATTCAATAATCTGGATGCTATTTGGAGCATCCTGCTGCTATGAAATTTATGCATGTGCTTTCAGGTGATTGGACTAAAGCTGGCTGATGGCAAAAACTCGTACTACATGATGTGTTCTAATTATCAAGATCTATCAAAGAGCTAATTGGGAGGAGAAAGGGATTATATTAAGGTCTCAGGTAATGGAAAGACTTCAAGCAAGTACTAAATGATCCCTGTTATGAGTTGTGGTACTGCAAATTTTTCTCCAGATGGGAGCAACTTTGTCAAAAGATTCTTCAGTAGATGTGTGGAATATTTACCCACAGAATTAAGTGACTCTCAATAGAATAATTTATGGACATTCATAATCATATTTCATTTGTGATCTGGAACCCAGATTTCAAGCACTTGCTAATTGGAGATCCCGATGAGCTCCTAGAAAATTATGTGTATGGAGTATTGCAGAAGATAAGTTTTTTTAAATTTCCCCATTCAATGGATGATAATTTAGCATGTTGAGTATTAAAAAAGGACGGGACTCGTTTTGTTACTGATGACACATGCGGCCAATTTTTTTTATGCGATCTCAAAGGAACGATATTGGAAAGCTGCGAAGGTTTCCGTGTTAATGAATTAGCGTTAAGACCCGACAATAAAACTGTGCTAGCCGCAGATACTCATGAATAACGAGGGTATAAATTGCATAATTTAAGGGGGTATTCTAGTCTAGAGGCCCGAATTTTAGGTGATTTTTGAAGTACCGTAAAAAAAGGCAATCAATATTTTTCTATCCATTTCTTATGAGTTATTTATTAACATTGCAAGAATACAGAAAAAAATTAAAAAAGTTAAAAATTCAAAAAATTAGCAGCTGATGAAGTGGGAGGGGCCTCAAAAAATTGGCGCGTGATCATGCCCACGATTCCAACCCGCCTAGCAATCCGAAAAAAAAAGATTATTAGTCAAGAGTAATGTCGCTATGTCCGAAACTAGGGAAAAGTTGAAAAAAACGTTTTCACAAAATGGCCGCTGCCTAAAAAAAAGGAATTTTTGTACCACTTTTTTGACTTTTTCGAATTTTTTAAAAATAGTAAAAATTGAAATTTTGGGATGCGGCTAGTTTCGGACATAGACAAGTCTATAAAGAAGACTCTCAAAAAAATTTCAAGTAAATCGGTCCAGTAGAACTTGAGAAATCGCGGGCATCGTATTGAAAAAGGCAGTTTCGAGAAAAACGCGTTTAAGGTGTAACACCACTGTAAATTTTTTCAAAAATTGTTTTTTTTTTTATTCGCTTAAAAAATAGTTTAAACCCTCTAGAATAAGAAAAAAAAGGTCCCGTGCGAGAAATTTTTTTTTCCTTTGAAAATGGAGGTCGCCACCAAGCGCGTCAAACTTGCTCCGAAACATGTTCCGGGAAGATGGCTGTGGAGCCGCCATTTTGTTTTTTTTTCGTTGTCAAAAATTTATCAATAAAGTTCAATGGATGTCCGATAATACCCTTAAAAGGTTTTTTCAAACACCTTTAATTTTGCGAGAAAAAAATTCGTGAAAAAAACTTTTTTTTAGCCGTTACAGAGGCGTTACCCCTTAAAGTCCATACGTCCACGTGGTTTGGAAGTTAGAATTCAACTGTTAGCAGCTGGATGCAAGTGAACACTAAATATAAAGATACAAATTTGAAAAATCCTCTTGTAGGCATATTCTTGAATAGTTATACTTTGAAAATATGAAAACAAAAAAAAAATCGATTTTTTCGAATTTCTAGACTAGAATATCCCCTTAAATTTCGTCCACTCTAATTTTTATTTTCTAGGTATGCTTTCGAAAATCTTCGATCTGATTTTAAATTATCTCACGAACATCAATTATGACGTTCATCATAAATTCAGCAGATGGTTTGGAACTTTGAACTTCTAAATATTGTAGCTCAAGGATTGCATTTGTGGGGCATCGAAGACAAATGTTTGGTTAGACGTTTCCAGGGAGTATGCCAAGGAAACTATTTCTATTTATTCTTGTTTTGGTGGTGTGCATGAAAATTTCGTTGCCAGTAGAAGGGAGGACAACAAAGGCAAATTAAAAAGGAAGATCCACTTGCGAAATTATCTAGCCATACAAAGCATGTAAATGGTGTGTCATGGAATCTGGTCTATATTTCCTTGCTAGCATCCCCGTCTGTGACGGGACGGTTAGAGTCTGGGGCCCAAAAAATATTCAACAAAACCAAGGTTCTGAAACTGATGAATGCTCATTCTACTCATATTCTAACAATCGAATAATTTCAAGTCAAGTAACGTTGTAATATAAGGTGTATTTATTCTTGAGATGAAATCCTTTCTCTACCTACTAAAGTTGTATATTGTGGAAAGAATATTTTTAAAGCTATTATTAGAAGCTGAAACAAATTCAAGCAGAAGAGACGATTTCGGAGATTAAGTCCCAGGAGGCTCCAAACTTAGCCCGCATCTAGACCCATTGTTTACCCACATGATTTAAGAAATGGCTCGTAAATCTCAGTCAGTCAAGATTTCAAGACGTTCCTCAATGAGTTTAGTTTGGGTTTCTCTCACAGTTTTTTTTTCTGCCCGTTATATCATCGATCCAAGGTTAAACATACTGGCAGTTGAACTATGTTACAATAAAAAGGAAGGAAGCCTCTGAACTTGTTCCAAAACGCAGTTCATCCACCTCTCACTTTCCAAATATATTGCTATAACATAACACCCATAGAAACAGGTATATAATCAGACCTATCATTTGGGACGGCAAGCTGTAATTGCTCTAAGCTGAATATCTGTATAATCTGTGGTATTGGTATGGAGCAGCAAAATAAAAATAAATGTTTATATATTTAATTCGAAGAGATTATGTATTTAAATTCCATAAAATATTTTGAAACTGAAATTGTTAACTCTTATTACGATCAAGGAAATTGGTGTGTAATTTTTAGCTGTAGCTGTAGCTGTAAATAAAGAAATAAAATTTATATTTATTTAAGACTGAATTCGAAAACGAAAACTTTCTGCTTTTTTTAGTTATTGTATTTTTAAATACAACTAAATACATGTGAAATTGTCAAACATATTAACTAGAAATTTCTTCATCCATTAATTTTTCTTCTTTTTTTCTCTGTAGTTATTCCTTATGATTCTTGGTATTCTCCAATAATTTGATTTTGAACATCAGGCAAACACGGTGAGTAACGACTGTATTCCATGGTAAATTCACCAGTACCTTGTGTACTAGACCCAATTACAAAATAAAACATATATAAAAACAATAAAATCTGAAATACTGTGTATGGCTATGTACTGTGCCAGCAGTAGTTACCTTAATTCTCCTGCAGATCCAAACATATTGGGCGCGTTCACTGCCACTTTGGTAGCGTATAGTCGTTGTCGTAGTGTAGTTCTGTCAAACCGACTACGATCGACTATCCTCCTGAGCGTAGTCGAATGTAGTTGACTATTTGGTACATTCAAAGTGCGGAGTGAACGATAGTCGTAGTCAAGCGTAGTCGTTTACTGTCAAAATTTGGTGGAGTGAACGCTCGGTAGTGACTCGTAGTCGACAAAAAGTCACTATTTCGGTGGCAGTGAACGCGCCCATTGTTAAGAGGAACTTCACCATAAATAGTGAACTATTTTTGACGTCTGACTGGGGAAATAATGTTTTGACAGTCGATCACCTCTTCCTTTTTTTCTAATAGTGCAAAGTAATAAGACCCTCTCACTCACTTTGTCAGTAAAATCGCATGTTCGAGTAATGTAAATCAGCCATTAGTTATTTTTATTTTGCACTGAAATGAAAGTTTTAAATTTATACGTGATTATTAAAAATTATGTTTTGCCAGTTTGAAGCTTGCTTTCATTTCTCCTTTGAACTGAAGGTATCAGAAATGCTCAGTTTTGACAGCTTCTGTAAAAAGTAATAAAAAAATTTCATTATAAGCAGGTATTACATATGTGGAGATTTAAGACATATTCTATAAAAAAAAAATTAAAATTGAAAAGTTTATAGCTATGAGCTGCAATTTTATTTTTCGCTTTGTCTCAATTTATTTTCAAAATTACGTTGTCTGTAAATAATTAAGGAAAATATTTAGAAATGTTGGCTTTCCCAATTATTTCCTTAAAATAAAGTAGATACCTAAAAATATAGATAAGTGTACAAAAGACCATTTCATAAAAATCCAAAATATCAAATAAATAAAAAAATATTATTTAATTAAATTAGATCTTTAATTTCAACCAAAGCTTTTGTGTTCTATATTTTGTAGTTCTTCACGTAAAAAAAAAATTGTAATTATATAAACTAAGGAATTGAGAAGTCTAATGTGAAGGCTGTTTTTTAATGCGTTTTTGGGGAATTTTTTTTGGACAAACCATTCAAATAAAACAATTTATAAATTGCATATAATTTTTATTAACATTTAAACAAACTTTGTGAATTTTTTTAAGTCAATATATTGAACATAATCTGAGATACACCGCCCAACAAGAACACATATAAAAAAAGAGGTGCTCCGCTGCTGCAATGATTCCGGTTGTTCTGCTTATCTGAAATCAAGAAACCGAACGCCATTTTAATTGTGAGACTTAAGGCTCTATATGGAACTAAAATGAAGTCAGAATTTCAAAAAATAACTTTTTTGTAGTTTTAGAAAAAAAAATCATTTTTTCGCACTTTTTTTGGGGTAAATTTAGCTGATAAAACAAAACTGAGTCCAAGCCGCATGAAAAATTAGAAAATAAACTTTTCTTCACACACAGAGGTGGACTCAGATTTTTTTATTGGGACATTTCTCTTGAATATTCTTTCTCTTCATGAATCAAATCACTTGTTACCTCCGATTGATCATACTGAAATATATCGGTGATTGTCAGCGAATAAAATATGAGTCCACCTCTGTGTGTGAAGAAAAGTTTACTTTCTACTTTTTCATGCGGCTTGGCCTCAGTTTTGTTTGAAAACTCGTTTTTTATTTATTTTATTTCCTGCCTTTTTCACGTTAACTAAATTGGTATTTTAAAACAATTTTATGACGGCTGAAAAGACACTGATTTACCAGTTTTTCAAAAAATTTATTCGAGTAAAAATTATTCTTATTACAGAACTTTTGCGTCAAAATATCGCTAAAGAAGCTTAAACAGATTTATCACTAATCATATCGATGAAAATTTTTCCGATGATTTTCCCGCTTTTCCGGGTTTCCATGGAGTTTTCCACAAAAGCACTTTTATGCAACTCATTTCGCTCTACAACTTTGTTTTAGGTTGCAAAACGCTGAAACGCTTCCTTGGTTGGAAAAACTCCGGAAAAGCGTTTTACATGAATTTTCCTCGATTTTTTCTGCAAGCTTTCACTATTGTCGGAGAGAAAGTAATGATGCCAGTTGATAGGGAACTTGATCCTGCATAATTTATAAAAAAAATTTACCGGAAAATTTTTCGGAAAAGTCGGAAAATTCCGGAAATTTTTTTTGGAAAAATCGGGAAATCTGCATTTTTCCTGAAACGGATTTATCACTAATCAAATTTGTACCAAATTTTCAAATGATTTTTCCCGATTTTTCCGGTTTTCCATGGAAATTTCCGGTTCAAATTTTGATAGATTCAATTGTCACACGACATGAACCTGTGTGCTCGCTGTGATGACGAAAAGTGGATCTACGAGAGTGTCGAAAATAGTAAAAAAAAATATACAGACAGATAAATTCGTGTACGAGTTAAAGGGACGGGATGGCCTCAAAAAAGAAAACTAACGAAGCAATCTTAATTATTTTAGTTCAATTTGTAGTTATATATGTACTAAAGATACTGTATAAATTTGAGCAGAATCAATTAACTAGTTTTTTATATATGATGGCAGCAGTTTGAAAAAATCGTGTTTTGAGCAAAACGCGTTTTGAAAGTTATTGTATGTAATTCGTAATAAAAAGATGGTCTCACCATCAATCTGCTATGCCTGGACCATAGAGTACACCTTCCCCGTCTTCAAATAAGTCATGCAAGGCCGTTTTCTCTTCTCTGTTTGAAATCCGAGCTTATTTGGCGAAATCGCTCAAGCGTCTCTCTGATCGGTCGATGCGAGAATCGTTACGCTGATGGACGAACGCTTGGGCATTTAAGCCAATGTTTACTCCCATGACTTCCATCAGTTTTATAATAGATTCGAACCCTTCGTTGAAGATTAACACAGCAAGAAATGTGGCGATTTCAACGACTTTTGCACCAGAATGAAGATGCTTCGGAGCGGAAGTTCAGATTAGTGAGTTTAGCAACTCATTATTTTTTTGAGTCTCCGCTCCCAGGCACCTGGTCAATAAATCGTCTCTCAACAAATCTTCATAGATTGGCTTGATAACTTCCTGGACTTTTTCCGAAAGAGGTTGCTTATCGTGTTCAAATCGATCACTGATTCCCAGAAATTCAGCTCTACGCCACACCAACTATTTTCACCTGCAGGACAGTTTTGATGCTTGTGATAAAAAGTGGCCCAAATTTCTTTTTTAATATCAGCAATGGAAGCCGGATTTCTTCGAATGGCCAATCCATAAAACTTTGTCAATTCGCCAATTACTTTATCAGTGAGTTTACCCTCACCTCTTCCGCTTATGCCCTTGTTAGCTTTCTTTGCATTTTGAAAGGCCTAAACACAATTGCGACGACCGGCGACAACTACAAGCAACAACCACTGTCAAAAAATTAAAACCTTCACTATGCTATCCAATCGTACACAGTTGCGACTACCGGCGATGACTACATTTTCGCTCATCACTGCGATTGGTAAAATTTCTAATTTCATCGCCAACTGCAGGCCTGCCAACTACATAATGTTGATCTTTGGTTACTTTCATAGCTCTTTAAGTTTATCGCACTGATTACTGGCCATTTGTGATTGAGTGGCAGTGGCTTGGCTTGGTCAAGCAGGAAAAACGCGGTTTTTAATTTTTTTATAGCTTTTTACAAAAAAACCATCGATGTCTCTAGATATATTTACTTCACGCACCCACCACCTCCTTTTTCTATATTGTTCGTATAATAAATAAATAAAAATAAAATTTGGTAGATGGTGTATACCATATTTAGTACACTCACAATGTGCATTAATCTATCCATAATTATGTTTAAAAATTGAACTTATGTTTTTGCCGTGAATACAGTACGAGACAACCAAACCATATCAAGAGATATATCTTCTTCTTTTTCGTTGTCGTTGCAATTGTGTTTAATGTTTGACCACGAGGGACTTTGACAGTGGCTGCTGCTTATTGTTGTCGCCGGTCGTCGTAATTGTGTTTAGGCCTTAAGCCGAGTTCCCATTTTCATCATGTACCACACATTCTTTCCTATAATTAGAGAATAGAAGAATTCTTAAGAACTTTTATTTAATGATTCTAAATTAAAACACAAATACAAGAAGAAAAAACACCGCCTCGTCCGGGGTTTGAAACCGGGACCTTCCGCTTAAGTTCTTAAGAATTCTTCTATTCTCTATCTTGACCGATTCTAACAAGTGTAGGTTCGATTTCCGTCAGGGAAAAAAATTAAAAACTACATAATTATTTCTATATGGTTGTGCATCTAAAATACCTTTAAATGTCTTACTGTCACCATCACCTCACCCATATACAATACATGCTATGTTTATCTATGGCATTTGTCTCTATTTTTCCAGAACTTCCAGTATTACGCATTACGAAAACCATGCGACGATTTATTTCGTATGCATTATCGATCATAGAGCATGAGTTGTTTTGTTTTATTTCGTTACATTCGCACTCCACAGAAATCTCAAGCCTCGTACACTAAACTGTGCAAATGTCACTTCACTACTGCAATTCTTGCAAATGATAGACGAAGAAATGGCTGAGAAAACACTAGTAAACTCCGAAAAGCAGTAAACCACTTCAAAAATTTTCTTTGCTCCAAGTTTCTTCGCTGACGTAGATGTAAATGACGTGTTATTTTCACCTGTGTACTTATTTCCATGAAATTTCCGTTTTCTTGTCCGATCTCTATGAACTGGCTTAGAGTGACTTCCCTTTTTATCCATTTTCAATTATTTTTCGAACGTGTATCGAGCGAGGAAAACTACTACTGCTCAAGTTTACGGCTGTAACTTTTCAACGGCTTCGAATTTCGAAAAATTCTTTTACCCACGTCTACTACACATGTCTTAGATGCTTAGATCATATAACGAACTGGATAGGCTATGAGGAAGAAAAACTTAGCATTTTTCTTCAAGTAGTAGAATCGCATCGATGTGTTTGTTTAGTCATGGAAGTCGTAAACTACGGTATTTTCTGAGCGGGCACATAATTTAGTGGTCGAAAGTTAATCAAATATTGAACAAGTTTTATAATTTCCTGTCACCGCGATTCGTATCATTTTTTCAGTTTATAATTTTATAATTGTTTTATAACTTATTACATTTTTAAGAGTTTTACTAGTGCCCCATTTATTTGCTGATAATATTTCTTGTCGTTGCCTTTGCTTGACTGACATCAAACAAGACCCCGATGACAATTCAATTGTAAGATCTAAGAAATGACAAATGAGAAATGTCAGAAATATCGAACTGACAAAAACTAAAACCCCAGCCCTCTTGTCATTTCCCTCCCGTGTCCACAAAAAAATTGCTAATCGCACGTACACGAATTTTATACAAGCTCAGATGTGATTTATGAAAAACAACTCGATTTTTTTACATGGCCACTAGACGACGGCCTTGTAAACACTTATCCTTTTCAGATAAGAGTGACTGGTAGTTTGTATAATTTTTAAAGGGCGATTGTTTACTGGTAGAAAATGAAGAGCTACATGGTATTGTTTGATTTACTTCCAGTCCGAAAGTTGCATTTGTCCTAAAAACAGATGTCTATGAAGCATTTGGACGGTAGTGTTTTTTTAACACTACGATGAATAACCATTTCCCAAAATTAAATTGTGGAGCTTCTGATGTTTATGAAAATAATAAATTAAATTACAGTTTGCTGCCCAGATTTTACTTTCGTGGTGTAGCTTTAATATTTAATTAAGAAGTTAATTTTAGGAAATTTTCAGTTAGATGAAAGTGAACGGTTGAGTTTTTATTCGTCTTATGTTCCTGAAATGTCCTCACCATTGTATCCTAAGAAGCTCGCAAAGAAGGCATCTGATGTTATCGGATACGAATCCTTTCCCCTGCAAACATACCAATGTTAAAAAAAATGATGTTGGATACGAAAAAGAATTTCTCCTTTCCTTCAAAGAAGGCTTCTATATGCTTTATTGTATACCTTCCCATTTAATTACTGGGAATCCTTTTGCATACCATCTTCAGAAGCACTGAATGTCCTTCCAAAGACGGCCTTTGCATGCAATATTCTATTATTTATTTTCCCGCTGGGCTTTTAGGCCAGACTGCTTGCCAAGGGCAGTAGTAAAGCACTTGTCACTACAAGCGTCGCTATGTCGCAAGTAGGTGGGATTGAATAAAGCAGCAGCGCCAGTCTCTTGAACCAGAGGTTTGTAACCCCGAGGTATCCCCCGAACGTAGGCCAAATCAAGGCATATTTTTCACCCTCCAGACCCATGAGCAATCGCAACCGGACGCTACTATAAATTTCAATATTGGCCCCCAGCCATCCTTGCCGGCGTCGTGTAACTCGTCCAGGAGGTGTGATCCAAAGAATCTGTAACGTATTCCTGAGAGTGCCGGACAGCGACAAAGAAAGTGAATCACTGTTTCAGACTCCTCTCCGAAACCCCTGCATGTAGGATCATCAACAAGTCTCATCCTGTGCAGGTAACCCCCGAGAGAGGAGTGGACACCAGAGTTCTCAGGGTTGGCTTGTTAAATCCTAGGAGTTTTTTATTTGTTTTGAGTTTGGTTTACCCCCACAGTTCCTTTGTTGTTCTACCCGAGGTATCTTCTATCCAAAGGCGACTGTGTTGACGATCACCCCAGCTTGAAATGATTGAGATAAGGTGTTTTGGTGCAATCCCAACTATAGAGGCAGGCTCGTCCGAGGCTGCACCAAGACGAGCAAGCTCGTCCGCTCTTTCATTCCCACTAATGTTGTTGTGCCCCGGCACCCACTGCACTATCACCCTGTTATTCCGAGAATGGGAGTTCAGGGTGGTTTAGCACTCCATTAATAGTTTGGAGGTTATAAAGGGTGTAGACAAAGCTTTGACAGCTGCTTGGCTGTCTGAGCAGATGGCTATCTCCTTGTTCTCAGTGTCTGAGTTAAGGAGGTGCCTTCCTGCTTCAAGAATAGCCTTGACTTCTGTCTGGAAACCGTGGCATGGCTTTCAAGGTGCATGGTCAATTCAAGCTCCTCGCAGAAAACTCCCGCTCCGGTGGGTCTATCAGACTTAGAGCCATCCATATAAATTGTATTTGTCCGTACCTACCAAGCAAGACTCTTTTCGTGGTATGCTATCTAAAAACATCCTTAATACATCTGTGCTACCCCAGGGTAAGTACCTAGGGCCACTATTGTTTATCATTTATATCAATAACATACACTTATTATTACCTCACATCCACATTCTCTGTTATGCTGCCGACGACCCCTCATTGGGGGTTGTCCAAAATACGTCATATTTGGTATCAAATTAAAGAAGGTGAAGCGGGTTATCGAGTGGTGTACTTTTTTATTGATCATTTTAACTTCATAACTGACTTTTTACCGGCGAAGGACGGATTTTTTGCCTTGGATCATATACAACCTAGTTCCTATATTTCTTCCGTTCTTTGTTTCACATACATTAGTATACTCTGTTGCGAACATTTCTCTCATGGAAATTAGATTTCCACGACTTACCAGTTCTTCATAATGATGAGTTGAAAATATGTTCATTTTTGTACCAAAAAACGGCCATGTTTTCATCTTAAGAAGGACTGATTCACTTCTTTTGTAGTTATCTTCAAAACAATTTCTCAGACTCAAAAACTAATTACATATCTAATTAGGGAACAAAATGTAGATGCGATTTAATCATACATACAAGCTATAACGTGCATATTTAAAAGTTTTTATAGCATCTCTTCTGTCTTGGAAGACGACCAAATTGATAATTTACGCGTGATTTAAAATTTCTAGCGGATACCTTGAGACACCAAAATTCCTATTTCTCTGTAAGTATTGCAAGGATTTCCATAATTTGTTTTTGTCACCATAGCCAAGATATGCTGTAAGTCTATAATTTAATTTGAAAATCCTACATACCTAGGTACCATCACAAAACACATCAAAAACAGACATTACTGTCAGTTGTGAAATGTTCTTATTACTTCTCCACAACTAACTCAGCAAAGAGTTCTGTCGAGTGGAATAGAGAATTTGGTAATTCTCAATAGAAATTCCCTGAATTACAGAATTCCGAGTGGAGAGTTAAGTGTCAAAAGAACTTCATCTCCATATCTCCACAACTCTCCGACTTAGTGAATCCACCCCAGATTGGAGATTCAAGCAAAAAATTAATATAATATACCTAAGTAAGTATATTTCCGAGAGTGTGCATAAAAATACCCCAACAGCGGACGAAGTCATTACTGACCTAGTTCTAGACTTACCAGAAGTCACAACTAGTTTCAAGTATGACTCCACTCCATGTAAACAACTCATTACTTTTACATGGTGTTGTTATAGGGCGGAACCAGTTCTTCCCCGCTTGTATTACCAGTATATATATCGTAGACATTTGACGTAACTCAGCATTTCACGAAAAGTCTAGACACTTCATGAAGAGTAGGCAGATAGTGTACCGGTTTTGACTTAGCCACTTTTTACATTATGTGGCTGAAATTTTCAGTCAATTCATGAAATGCTAAAAGCGTTTACGCCGATACTGTAATACCACCCTATACAGGGTGTTTCCCACTAGGAGGTCAGTAGAGCGGGAGGTGATAGAACTCACTTAGACGAACCAAAAATTGTATGGCAGGGGGGGGGGGGAGGCATGTCAACCGTTTAGGAGTTACAAGGTGATTAAGAAAAAAATACAGTTTATCACACAACACCCTGTATCTTATAAACTACAGGGTGTACGGTCACACATGAGAGCTCCTTGTATGCAGAACTTCCAACGACTGCTCAACCACCTCCACACCCCTCTCCAATTATGAATTATGGTTGTCTAAACTAAAAATTTCGGATTTTCTTACCTTTTTCTTAATTTAACCTCTATTATTTTTGAAAAAAGGTCGTTAACATAACTTTTTTTTATAAAAACTATAAACAGTCGACTCTCCTCTTTAAGTTGACCTATTACACCTATTACACCCTAACTGTAGCCGTTAAACAGTTATTAACTCATAACCTATTCAGGTCACACCGAAATTAGACGATATTTTTTAAAATGACGTCCTAAGGGAACAAATTATCGTTGATAATTAGTTTGAAAATAGGTTTGAGAATAGGTTTAGAGCTAATAACTCTTAAAGGGCTTCAGATAGGACATTGGGTGTAATAGGTCATATTAAAGAGGAGAGTCTGCAGCTTACAGTTTTTATAAAAAAAAGTTATGCTAACGACTTTTTTTGCAAAAATAATAGAGGTTAAATTAAAAAAAAGGTAAGAAAATCCGAACTTTTGAGTTTAGACAACCATAATTTACGAGTGGAGAGGGGTGTAGAGGTAGTAGCAGTCATTAGAAAGGCCATGAAGTTCTGCATACAATGAGCTCTTATGTGGACCGTACACTCTGTAGTTTATAAGATACAGGGTGTTTTGTGAAAAACTGGTTTTTTTTCTTAATCACCCTGTAACTCCTAAACGGTTGATATGCCCCCCCCCTCTGCCATACAATTTTTGGTTCGTCTCAGTGAGTACTATCACCTCCCGCTCTACTGACCTCCTAGTGGGAAACACCCTGTATAACCAAATACTAGCAGTGGGAGAAGGGTGGTGGAGGGTCGCACCCAGGCCTGCGACACACACACCCACACACCACACATACACACGCACACACACCACACACACACACACACATATACACGCGTCGCGCGTGGATGTGTGTGTATGTGTGCATATATGTGTGTATTTGTGCATAAATGTGTGTATGTGTGGGTGTGGGTGTCACAGGCCTCGGTGCGACCTCCCCCTCCACCACCCTTCTCCCACTACTAGTATTTGGTTATATAGGGTGGTATTACAGTATCGGCGTAAACGCTTTTAGCATTTCATGAATTGTCTAAAAATTTCAGCCACATAATGTAAAAAGTGGCTAAGTCAAAACCGGTACACTATCTGCCTACTTTTCATGAAGTGTCTAGACTTTTCGTGAAATGCTGAGTTCCGCCAAATGTCTACGACATATACATATACCAGTAGTAGTTAACTTAAACACTACCGAACTATTTCTTATTTGCTTTTTCAGATTAATTCTGGATTACTTTTGTCATGAAATTTTTTGAATCTAAGATCTGCTTTTTATACCCTAGATGAAATCTATAGGGTATACTAAGTTTGCCATTCCGTTTGTAACGCACAGAAATAATGATGGTAGAGCAAAATGGATTGAACACCCCCGCATAAAATTAAAAGTTATTTTGATTTTTGCATGTCCGTCTGTCCATCCGTCCGTCCGTCCGTCCGTCCGTCCGTCCGTCCGTCCGTCCGTGCGCACGATAACTCGAGAACGCGTTCACTTAGAAAGCTGAAATTTTGTACACGGACATTAAAAAAAAAAGTAAAATTAAGTTCGAAAATGAGACAAATCGGGCAACTCCTTCGTGGGGTTGCCATACAAAAATTTAGTTTTCCACGATATATTTGGACACTACCTGAGAAGACGTCGACATAGAATGCTGAAATTTGGTACATTGTGTTTCCATACTAATAGCAAATAAAATTTCAAAAATCAACTAAATCGGGCAACCCCTTCTTGGTGTTGCCATATCAAAATTTTGGTTTTTTACATATACTTTGAAAACGATCAGTCCTAGACATTTTTATTGTACTAAAAACTTCTTCAGAATAAGAAATCCTATAAAATTTGTAATAATCATTTTTTCTGTCCGACGAGCCGTTCTAGAAATATATGCAAGAAACCAATGCAAAAAATCAACATTGCTCAAATGGGTGACCATACGAAATTTCATACGTGCATTCATCTAGGGTATCATAAGAATTGGTCTTAGACCAACTCTAGCTTTTTCACTTGTTAATGATCCCGTTTTACTTCAAAGTATTGAGAATTAGAAAAAAAAAACTAGAAATGCCGAAAGAAAGAAGATAATCTTGAAGTAAATATATTATGTATTTTAAAAAAGAGAGCAAGTAAAACGTTTATAATAACGAAAACGTTCCAAAATATTCATGGTTTACAATTTAAGGAAAATTTGTCTGATGATAAAAATCACTGAAAATAACTGGAAATGTAACCCAAACGTATTTGCACACAAAATTTTAGGAAGCTCTTTAACTCTTCAACCACAAGTTTATATATTGCAATGGAAACATGATATATAATGTTTACTAACCTATAAACAACCGCCATTACTACATGATAAAATCTATTACTGAAGTCACTATATAAACACTTTTCTGTGTAGGAACGTGAGAGCAAATTCAAAGTAGTTCTATAACTATTTCTGCAAGAAAGTGTTTCAAATCGCTGCTAGGATCTTAATTAAGTAGTATATTGGGATTTTCATTGAAAACAAAACTAAAAACTTTTATCAACACAACAAAATAACTTTCACTGTATACCACTGCCTGAGTAACACAAGAAGTGGTCAACCTTGAGAATATGTATCAGGGGAACCTTTGACCGAATATACCTGGCATACTTCTACTACTGACTACTGTACTTGAATCAATACAAATAATAGTGACGCTGTTGTACCTACCTTTTACAAAATTATTGATGGCATAGCTTTCATTTTAGAAGAGATTTAATTGGAACAGAAAATTTATGTATATATAGTTCGTGAATTATTATTTATTTTTAATTTCGACTTTCGCTTAAAACCATGTGATACCCAAAAAATAATCGTGTATTTTTGTAGGTGTTGCACTTAAATTTCAAATTTACTTTCAACATCCCCTGCGTAACAGCAAGAAATAGAAAATTACAATATCAGCCGAATATACTTAAATCGTTTCCTATTTTCCTATTTATAAATTCAGCCATTTGTGACAACAGTTTGCTCCGAATTTTCATCACAAAATAAGGCTTAATTCATCCGCAAAGACTCTCAAGTGGAATTTTATTAAGGCGGCATGAATGCAAAAAGAAAAATTATGAAAATATATTCACAGAAAATTATTTTTGATTTGAGATACGACAAAAATAAAAAGGACTCGCATACCTGAAATTGCTTCTCATTAACTATACATACATCGCGTTTATAAAAGCAATTATGTTCTTCCACCCCCACTTCCCAGAAAGTACGTATGATGAAGCTCTTCGTGATGGCTTTTGCTCCACAACAATGGCGTAATTGTACAATTTATTAAAAATATGTATTTCTAAATATCATTAAGAATAATTAAGAGAGTAGCTTTTCTTCATTATACGATGACCTAGAACAAGAGCTCATTCATAATAAATGCGATTAGTGTTGCCATACAAAATTTTGGGTTTTTCACTATATACATTTTTGGATACTGCCAGAGAAAGCATCGACGCACGTAGAGACCTGAAATCTAGTATCTACAAAGCGTTTTCATAAAATAATTAATACAAGTTCAAAAATAGACAAAATGAGGCAGCCCCGTTTTGGTGTTGCCACACAAGACTGAGGTTTTTCACTTTATTTAAATTTAATTTTCAGCTAGGATATAATATAATTGGTCTTGTACCAATTAGCTTTTCTTCTTGTTCCGTTGATATATTGGAATACCGTTCCTAATCACATCAGGGGACTTGGCAGGTCACATGAGTTTAGGCTAGCGTCGAGAAAGCAGTTTTCTGTTGTAGTGTAATTCGATGATGAGCACCGTTTTCGTCAAACACTAAATATGTATTATTTTTTCGCCCTTCTTTCTATATACGAGTAGGTATAATTTCTAATTACATTTTTGGAATAATTCCAAGGTCTTGCACCATGGCTGCTGCAAGCAACTCCGGGAAAGATCGAAGGCAAGAAAAGTTTAAAAAAATAACAGAGCTTCGCTCAACTCTAGGGAAGTTCGGAAATTACAAAAAGAGCCCACCGAAAAGGCTAAGTTGCGCCCAAATCAGGAGGTCATCGCTTTTAAAATGCAATCGTCGAAAGCAGGACGTAAAATTTCCTTCTAGTTGGAAAAAATCTGTCATGCATCTAATACCAAAGAAGGATGAGTTGAGAAGGATGGGGAACTGGAGACCAGTAACCCTATGTAATGGAGATTATTAAATCATCTGCAAAACATTAAGCGCGATATTCCGCTCCATGATTGCTGCGCTTACGCCGCCGGAACAGTTTTACTGCTATATAGTAATTCTGCTATCCTCATAAAGCATCAGGGACAGCTCCTTTCTCCTGTTTGTTTTGCTCTGTCAATGCATCAGACGGGGATACCCTATGCCAAGCATGCTTCATGATATTGCTCTAGAACTACTTCTAGTCAACCTCTTCTGTTAGCTTATGCAGAAGACCTGTCTATATTTGTAACGGCTAATGAGGCGTTGCTGTCTTCCAGCAGTATGAGCAATGTTTAGTCGCTAAGATAAACTTGTACAAGATTTAGGACCTTTGGTAAGGTAAGTGGCGTGATTGGACAGACGCATCACTATGCGGTGACATACAATAGACCAATAGTTGTCTGAAGTATTTAGATGTGTATATCGGCCACGGGGGTAAATCTTGTAGTAGACGTATGGCACTGGAAAAGCTTTCCGGGCTGTCAATT
Source organism: Dioctria linearis (assembly GCA_963930735.1). Lineage (NCBI taxonomy): Eukaryota > Metazoa > Arthropoda > Insecta > Diptera > Asilidae > Dioctria > Dioctria linearis. The sequence continues at coordinate 110,419,211 of OZ005741.1, forward strand.
CTTGTTGCAGTTGATTGTTCCATCATTCGGTGAGTAGTTGTAATAAATTAGTTTAAAAACAGAAACTCTTGAATAAGTTCTGTTACACCATTCAAAGAATGCGCCTTCGGTCTCACCAAATTAGTTGTGAAATTTCGATGTCTCCAAGTGCGAACATTCCAAGGAGTGTTCTGTCATAGAGGTACCTTAATTTCTCAGCAATGGGTGATTGTACTGGGGATTGTGGCATTGTGATACAGGAGAGTTTCATTAGCGTCCGTCTGTCCGCGCGTCTTATATTTGTTCCGAATTGAAAATCGTATCTGAAAGAAATAGGTAGGGTTAATTAGAAAAACAAATTTGTATTTTAAAGGTGTACCCTACCTGCTGAGCACTTTTCTCTTGGTTGTGTTACATACATAACTTCTATAAACCCCTATCTAAAGCGTTGCACAAATGTACTACATCCATAATTCCTATCAATAAAGAAATTCTGGCATTGCATGTACATCTTCATTGCATGTAAATTTCCACTCATTTTCACGTTGCAATACGACGAATTGCGCCAGCGGTAGAACATAGGTGACCTAATTGATGGTTCAAGATTTGTGCGTGATGTAATAACAAGCTGCAAGCGCTTAACAACAATTGATATTTATGTATGGACATAAAGCGACGAGTGCCTTGATGTAATAAGAATAAACTGCAAGTACTTAGCGTACTTTGTGTATTAAAAAAGTGCAAGTACACAAGTATTAATTAATGAAATACTCCTGACCCGCATTTGTACGTTTTGTTAAGGTTAATGTTATTCGTAAGCAATTAAGGTAAGATTTTTGTATAAATATTCTGATAGAACTCGGTAATATCAAAGAACATCTAACAGATGTTAAGTTATATGTTCTTTGGAAATGCACAGAAACACAAGTTGTTTCTTTTGGGAGCAAAGCTATCTAAGCTACTCCAAACATCCACCTGCGGCCGGATTCTGTAACTCGGAGAGTTTAGGAGATGATAAATCTCAATACAATTTCCCCGAGTGGAGAGTTAAGTGGCAAAAGAACTCTCATCTCCACAATTCCACAGCTTTGTGAGTTAGTGAATCCGGCCCCTGAGAGCAAAGCTATCTTAGCTTTTCCATCCATCGGTTTAGGAGCGTCTACACCTACATACAGCAAACGTGCCGTGCCCCAAGATGCCTTCGTCAAGGTAATCACATGCGAGTACTTGAGAACCGTTTCGTTTCATGTACTTCAGAAACTCAATAGTTGCAGCTGATAGTCGTGCTAATCTTAGCTTCTTTACGGCATGAAAAAGTGAAAAAAGAAAATATAAAGAATCAATTCTATTTTATAAAATAATAATTAACATTATTTAATTTTTCTTCCTTGATGCAGATATAAATTTGTCAAATTGATGTGATAACTCAAACGTCAACCTAAGTATTCCGCACAAAAGATAACAACTGGGAGGAAGAAATTGTACTGGAAGTCGAAATGGAAGCAACTTGTTGGTGTAACAAAACAGCAGCACGATTCACGCTGCAATATTTATCCTGCTTTTAATATAGTGTGGTAATATAGTAATTACATGCTGAGGTACGGTCGCCATGTGCTAAATAAATAAGATGAGTGATTTACTTCGTTATTATTACAATAACCTAATGTGTGGTATACAGCTTACACGCATCTGCACGCACAAGCTATGATGCGGTATTATTTGTACAAAGAGTGGAAGCAACCATTAGACAGATCTCCCAGGAGAAGCTTCAGATCTCCACTATTATGGTAAGCGCAGCTATAACTAGCTGATGCCCAGTGGTATGCGCAGTTATGACAAGCAGCGCCCAGTGGTAAGCGCAGCTATAACTACCAGGTACCAAGTGAAAGACCTGACCTCTAATAACATCATGCATGTTTAATGACATATTCCTAGCTTATTTATACAGAAGTAAATATTACGATTTGTACATTACAATAAGTACATATGCCAAATCACTGGCATGTTAAACTAAATTACTTATATGCACTATGTGCTTAACATTTGTTTGATGTGATGCAAATAGCTTGGCCTGTCTTAAGCATGTTACAAAACATGTAAACAAATGCAGTCACTTCTTACGGTTCAAGTGTGACATGCATTTAGGTGAATGTTTTGCTTATAATGTATTAACATTATTGTGTCACAGTTATTGTGATTAACTTATTGAGAAACGATTTCATGTCTTTTGATTATTGCAATTATGCTGAATGTGCATTCTTGCGTTTTTGATTGACATCAAGAAATGAAATGAACAAAGACAAATAATATAGTGAAATCTTGGGCTATGTAAATCACAGTCTGACTTGACCCTTTCCCAGTTTGGCAGCACAACGATCCACTTGGTTATTCCAATCTCCTAGTAATA